>DWEI01004796.1:0-11349 GCA_018245875.1 Mysoria ambigua
TTAAATCTGCTAACGAATGGTGTTAAATGTGCGAAACCGACAATATATGGAAAGCTACCTTTTTGAGGTGCAGCGCGGCGCCGCCCACGGCGGACGCGCGGCCGTGGTCGCGCACGAGCGCCGACAGCAGCGCCGCCACGTCGCCGTCGAAGTGCGCCACGCTCTCGTAGCGGCCGGCCGCCACGTGCGCCCCCAGCGCGCCCAGGTCCTGCGGCCACGCGCCCTCGCCCTTGCCGCGCTCCGCCTTCAGCTTCATCAGCCCGCTGCTCACCAAGTTGTCCTCGTCATCTGAAGCGTTGAGTGTCGCTTTTGTTATTACATCACCACGCCACATGTGTTACTGTGTGCAGAGAGAGCACCGAGTACCAAATAGTTTCTATCCTCGCCAGCTTCATGTACCTACTTCTACAGCTCTCTTCTTCAATCAAAATTCTGGATTTTTTTAATTTTTGATTTCTATAGATTGAGCATTTAACGTTACCTCTGTACTTAATTATCAAAGCTTATCGTTCCAATGTTGAAGATGATAGGAAGCAGAATGTGAACATTAATTAAGGTCTAGCACATTGATCAGGTATGGCTATGCAGACCTCATAAGTCTCAAAAAAGGATATATGAAAATTTCACCAATGTAACTCCACGACGTAAACTTCACCGTTATAACAATTAGCAGACGCTTCACATAACGTATATTTCCTTCCTAATTTTCATGTACATTTGAATTACAATGCGTGCTATTTTACATAAACTGTACCAGTTACTATTATCTAATGAAACACAGCACTTTTGTTCTGCTGAGAAACCGAGCACAGTGTTTCTTATTTAATAAGGTAAAAAGAATGGGTGAAAATAGAAAAATAACTACAAATGTGTTAAATCATATGAACTGACCTTTGACCGAAACAATAACGTTATAAAGCGCCTTGAACACCTTCGCCAATCTGTCCTTCAAGGGCTGGGTCGGGTCGTCCTCCAACTTGAGCAGTTCCTTGGAGCCTTCTTCTTTGGACGCTCGGATAGCTTGCAGTCTCTTAAGGAATACTTCAGGGTTCATGGTGTCCGGCAGCGTCAGCGGATTGACCATGACGACGGCGGGCGAGAGAGGAGCCGCGGGCGCGGCGGGCGACGCGGGCGGCGGGGACGGCGGCGTCAGCGGAATGGACAGTCGCTCTCTTGTTCTTCGCATCTGAAACATTGAAATATATTATTATTACATGTATGCATCATAGCTCATATTAAAATAATAGGAGTACAATGCATATATAACAAAATTAAAGTACTTTTAATTGTTATATCCATATGTTATACATATTTAATGAATAACTCACATTCTCCAGATTCCGGAACAGGAAGCAGTGTCGCTCCTTGACCAAGTTCCTCTCCTTGGCGGTGAGCGGCTTGATCTGCGTCTCCTGCCACAGCTTGTTGAGGTGCTGCTGGTACTTGAGGATGGTCATGTTCTTGTCGTCGCAGGCGGCGACGCTGGGCCGCTCCGGCTTCTTGCTGCAGCGCGCGGCCTTGCGCGGGCGGCCCACGCGCGGCGCGGCGCCCGCGGCCGGGCCGCACGCGCCGGCCGCGCCGGCGGGCGCGCGCGCCGCCGCCTTCAGCGGAAGCTTGGTGATGCGTTGCGACTTGCCGCCGATCACGCCGCGGCAGTCCTCCGAGTCGCACTTGCACGGCTGCACAATTAATATTTCGTCAAACGACTTATACCTAAACATCTACAAAGCGTATTCAATATTTATATGTATATTGTGCGAACTGACCTGACCGACGGCGGGGTTGAACAGTGAGAAGTTGTAATCGTACGTCAACTCCTCCCCGGGCTCTATGTCACGCAGTGCGAATAGCGCCATTCTGAATGTACCTTTAAAAATTGCGTAATACTCGGTTAGTCTTGCAACCGAAGATCATAGACATATAAGAAAATGGAGTTAGTTTCATTGCAGTAACTTTATTGCAAAGCTATATTAATAAACACGGACAGATCACGTTGAAAGGTTCTTCAGCAAGCAAAGTGCGCTCACCGTTGGACGTCCACTTCTGCATCTCGCAGTTGGGGCGGCACGAGTGGTTGACGAAGCGGCCGTCGCCGCCCATGCGGTGGCCGTCGATCACGAGCCCGCCGTCCAGGTGCAGGCAGTAGTGGTGCGTGTCGCGCGCGTAGCGCGTCGCCATGCGCTCCTGGCGCGGCCACAGTCCGTTACAACTCAATTACAAATATATATATAGTTATAATCCTATTATTAAAATATTAATGAATTTTTACATCACTAATTTGTAAAACGAATTTTATAATAAGTGTGGAATTAATCAATGTACGTTAATTTATGATACATATTAGAGTTGTTGATGAAGACTTTATTAAAATTCTAGGGAAATATGAATTCCATAAATATTTAACATAACCTTTATTGTACATATTCAATTTGAATAAATTATTATCCTTAAACATTCCAATGTTTATCTCCTTTTAACTTATTCCTCTTTTCCATAATGATTATAAATGTCGACAGTCTTTAAGAAAAAAGTAAATATCACACCTGAAGTCCCCAAAGTATTATATCTGATATGTCCATAAGGTACACTTTATGAACTACGCTTTAAGTTTACCTTAAACTCCTTATCGGAGACGACCTCTCCGACGTACTCCAATATGAAGTCGCCGGATTTGATCTCATGCTTCGTCCGCACGCCCCACCCCTTGTTCTCCGTCATGAACTTCTCCAGGGCGGAAGCCCATTCGTGGCGTTGAATGCGCTGGTTCTTACACTTATCTCTGCAAAGATTTTCCAACACGATTACATATCTATTATATACATCTACTTTTTAACAGATCAATACACAAAATACTAACTATGGATGTTAAAAAAGTCGTAAGTCACTACTACCTCTAGTAACATTTGATGGGACACACATACCCTACTGTACAAAAGTGAGAAATTTAGGCATTCCCATGGATAGCCATCTATCTTGATTACACGAGATCAGTGAGGCGAGCAGGAAGATATTTTTAGTCATGGGATAGCTAAGAAGTGTTGGCATGTTGCTTCCAAGAGCCACAATGAGTACCGACCCGCAGGGGCACAGCTGCGGCGAGCACTCGGAGAACACGAGGCGGTTGATGCAGTCCTCGTTGCAGCCCGAGGCGGCGGCGCAGTGGCACGCCACGCTCTCGCACTCGTCGGCCGACGGCTTCACGTCGTAGTACACGTCTGCGGCGGACGCGGCGGCCGCGGCGAGGCGTCACAGTGCAATTTTAATACAAATGTGTGGCACATAACATTAAAATATGCTTGACATTTCAATCATTACATTTTAATGCTAATTAATAATATGGGTCGGTGTAAAATATTTTGTGATTTTCTTTTCTATTCTTCTTAATATTCGATATATCCTTCGATATATACTTTTGATTTTCTAATTACATAATGCAGAAGATTGTAACTTCACGCCTGTAATCCCCGAAGGGGTAGGCAGAGGAATGCGGACCATTCCCAAGATTCACCAGTTACGTTTACGTCCCACTATGGAATAGGTGGTGAGCCTATTGCCATGCATCGGGCACATATCCAGACTGCGAACCACTATTAGAAATTCTAAATTAGAAAACTTTGTAGCGTTCGACCCGGGAATCGATCCCGGGACCTTCCGATCGGCACTTACCCTTGCGACCAACATATCAGTATAACATAGCCGACATATATTTACTCGTCCGTATTTTCTTGTAGTTCCACGACGGCACCGGTTGGTTGTAGTGCTGCTGCCACCAGATGTCGTACGGCAGCGAGAAGTGCTGCAGCCGCCGGCGCACCCACCGCTCGCAGTAGGGCGGCGGCGCCAGCAGCCCCGCCGGAAACTCCGTTTGCGTCACTACATTCTTGCCTTTCCCTTCCGGTCGGGGGCTGTGAAGAGAAAATAATTTATAATAAATCATTACATTCATTCAATACCCTCGTTTTATATAAGTATCTTCTACTTACTCTTCTTTGTAGTAGTCAGAAAACAATCCCGCGACTAGAAACTTTTTTCTCAGCCTAGGATTTCTCTTGGACACGACGGGCTTGTCCCTGTGGTCCACGCTGCTCGCCGGGCTGTCGTCGCGCGAGGAAGCCACGCGCTTTTTACAGATGATCGTCTTGGACAGCACATCGATGCTCTTTTCAAAGTCGATTTCCTTTTCGTTCAATGGCAACGGATCGTTTTCATCGTGGTCCAGTATGGTATCGGTCGAGGGCTCGCGTGATTTCGACATCACCTTTCTACAAACAACGGTATCTACCGAACTGTCACGTGAACTGGAATTAACTTCGTGAACTCTCTTGTTCGTCTGGGACGACCTAGATTTTCTTCTCACCGACACACACACGGGTTTTGGCGCTTTCTCGGCCGCTATCGCGTCCGGTCTCAGCTTGTCCGTTTTCTTGTTCCTATTTTTAACGTCATCGTTTGTATTATCAGAACTTCTTGTTAGTCTTCTATCGCTCGGATAAAGCACAGCTAAACTTGATTTTGGTCGCATAACAACTTTTGCGCCGCCCTTCTCTACGATTTTTCGTTTTGAAAATATATCCTCTATTTCATGGGATGGTGACATAGCCCTAGTTTTGCGTTTCAATCTTTCGAGATTATCTAGCTGACTAACTTGTTTACCGTTCTTCAAATTGAGTAGACTCAATGGAATACTATCCTCTGGATCATTGCTTATTGAACTAGCTAAAGAAGGAATGCTGTCTGTCTCACTTAGGACTTCCCATTTATTTATATGATTTCTCAAATCTTTATCAATTTTGCTAGGTTTCAATTGTAATGCTGGTGCCCTTAGAATGGAAGCGTTTTTCCTTTCCTTTTCGTTTGCGTTCTTATCAACACTACATGTTGATCTGTTTGTGTTATCAACCGAATTTTCTTTACCTTGTAATTTTTCAAGTGCCACTACCGTTAGACGACCTTGTTTAGGACAATCTTCTTTATTTAGTACAACTTTAAGCTCAGCCTTCTTATTATTTATCGTACGTTCTAAGAAACTGCTCATGGCCTCACCATCTTTTGGCACTCTTTCAAAGGCGGAGTCATTATCTTCAGATGTCAAATGACTATCGGACAGATTAATGTTCAGGGTACTGTTCTGATCAATTTTTTTCTTTTTTCTCTTTATGCTAGGAAACCCAGTTCTGTTTATAGCCTTGCGTCTTCTTGCTTTCTTTTTGTTCGCCTCAGCGCTTTTATTATCTACGGAATCACTTGATTCGGTTTTTTTCGGTATTATATTTGTTTTCTTTGATGGTTCAATAGTCAGTTTTTCCGTCTGAATCTTGGAAACTAAGACTTTAGCAGGTAATACTAGTTTACTTTCTCTCAATATACTGTTGCAAGTTTTCTTTTTTTTCTTGTCGTATGCTTCTTCATTGTCATTATTAAGATTTCTTTTTTGCTGTCGTAAATTATGGCCAGTGGTTGTCTCTTGGATTTTGTCCGAAATCACAGCGGCTATAGATTCTCCTCTTTTAGGCCTAATGATAGGATCAGGGGTTTCAGATATCAGCGCTAGAGGTATATCAGATTCTGTATCGATACGAGTCAATAATGAGTTTTTGTTATCTGTACCTTTGGATTTTGCTTTTGTTTTGTTAGAATCATTTAATATTTGATTGACACATATTGATGACTTTGGTATTTGGTCTTCTAAATCAACAGATGGTTCAAATATCCCAGTTGGTTTATCGACATTCACTACTATACATTGTTCTATTACTGGTTCAAGAACTTTTGCTTTTTTTATGTCTATTACCTTGCCTTTAGATACTGGTGATTTAATTACTGTTGCTCTGGTATTCATTTGTGTAGTTTCTTTTGCTTTATGTTTATCTTCATTGACTTTACTTGGACTATCCAAATTGCCTTTTTCTTTTTCAAGAATTCTTGATTCTATTGATTTGCGTATATTATTATTCAAGAGAGTATCTAAAACTTTAGTAGCTGCGCTGGGATTTATTTTTGACACCAAATTACTAGTTAATCCCTCTAATCGATTCTTTTTACGAGTCATTATTTCTGATTTTTGAGCTGGAGGCATAGAACTTTTATACAACGAACGAGCTGACATACTTTTTAAAGGATCTACTGCATTGTTGTTACTTGCAGAAACTGTATTATTATCATTTGCGGACGAAGTAGAGTTAACTTTTTCAGACTCTTTAATATCTTCCTTAGGACTGTTTTGATTTGAATCTTTATTATTACCTGAAGTAATGGTCTTGTCTTCCGATAATTTTTTGGATAAAGACTGCACTACTTGGTCTAAATTAGACGCAACTTTATCAGCTTCTAAGCGATGACGTTTCTTCGGTGTAACAATAGGTGCTGAATTTCTTAAAGGAGTTGATTTTGTTTCAGATCTTGGTGATGCAATTTTATGTGACTCCAATTTGGATGTTTCCATTTTTCCTTCACTATCCTTTGATTTAGGTAAACTTTTTTCTATGTCGTGTACCATTTTATGCATGGCTTTTAATTTTTCAGATGTTTCATATATTTTCTTAGATAATTCAGAATGTCCTGCAGTGGGCTTTTCTATAGATAATTCATCTTCTATGATATTTACAGAGATCGATGCATTAATGTTAAATACGTCTGAATTCAGTACAGCTTCTTTTACTGTAACATTTTCAGAAAGAACACTTCCATTAACTTTAACACAATTTAGAGATTTTGGGTCTTGAGACGAAAGTGGTGGAGTTACATTTTTTGTATTATCAGCACCTTTCTTAACTTTGTCTGGATTTGCTTTCCCTTTTAAAGTTTCGCCATTTTTTTGTACATCTCCCATGCAATTGGTTTCGGTGCACAAAAATTTATCAGAATTAATATCGTTTTTAGAATTCTCATCGAACTCTGATGTAACCAAACTTAAACTTAACGAATTACTTGTTGAGGAATTTATGTGATAATGTCTTTTTTTAAGGGGAAGTTTATGTTCATTTGTTTCTTTACCACCCTTATTCTGAGATTCTGTCTGCAATTTCTTGTGCCTTCTTTTTGACGTTGGCATAACTGTTTCTTGATTATCTGAAGTTTTACGTTTTTTTGACATTCTTTTAACAATTTTTGGAGGAGCAGATTCTGGAGGCATTTTATCTACATTTTTTGGTTGGACGTGTGTACTATTTGAAATAAATTTAGGAGCTATTTGACAAAACTTTATAAAATGTGCGATGAGACTATCCATGTCTTGTGAAAACTTTTGGTCTATAGAATCCACACTGTTTCGGCTTGTGCACGAATCGCGACACCTTGAAACTGATCTGGAACGATGTCTTCTTTTGCTCCTATGTCTATGATGTTTACTTTCTTCTTTCTTTATCGTGACGCGAGATGGTCTCTCTGTATTATTTAAGTTAATCTTAGGCGGTGCCAGAACAACAGTTCTCCTGTGTTTCTTTATATGAAATGTCGGCTTTATTTGGGGTTTTTTAAAGTTCAGAAAAACATTTCTCGTGAGAGATTTATTTGGTACGTAACTATTCTTAGCTTGTTCAAAAACGCATGGAAGTGATACAGCGGTATTTTCCTTCTTTGTGCCTGCAGGAAACACATTGCCAGTTTTTGATTTTCGACTTCTTGGTGACAGTGATCTCGGAAAATGTTTCAAAAATTCATCTTTTTTTGATGCTGGTAAATTAGTCACTGTACAAATTGGAGATATTCCAAACTTATGAGTAAATACAGGTTTCAAAGCAGGCAAAGGACTTCCAATGTAACTAGCTGTCGTAGGAGACTTTAGCAATATATTGTTGTTGTTGTTATGACTGACTTTAAATATATTGTAAGTCGTGACAGGTCTTTGCAATCCGCTAAAAACAGGACCAGCTGCGAACGGATCTGATGAATTTAGCCGCAATATATGTTTTCGGTTCATCTTGGAAAAACTATAATCATATTTAGATGGTAATGGATACTTAGTGCACACACTTACATATTTAGGATTAGCATTTGGTTTTCGAAGATACGTTTCACACTCAGAATCACTTGAACTATGCCCTAATGTTAAACTGCTAAATGTTTTATTTGACAATAACAATATTTCCTGATCAGATACAAAATGCTTCTGATTTTTATAATACGATCGATCTCGCACTGATCTTGTTTTCTTAAATTTTTTTGTTCGTTTGCGCATGCTCCTTACACTGTAATCTGTTTTATAACCCGATTTGTCACTTTTATAACCAGACTGACTTTTGTAGCCTGATCTGTAACAATCGCTTTTATAACCCGATCTACAACCATAGTCACTCTTATAGCCAGACTCTATCAATCTGCTACAACTTTTATAGGGCTTAAATTCATGGTCACTTTTATATCCAGAAAGAATTTCTTTATATTTTGGATTAAGATCGATCTGCTTCCAAGTGGGATCGAGAGGGTCCTCTCCTGCTGCTTCATTTTCGCTCTGATTTTCTCGCCATACACTTGTTGATGTTTTATTATTCCTTTTTGGCAAGTTAGCTAGCTTACTATTGACTTCTTTTCTTTTCGCGTAAACTCCAGATAAGACAGACCTGTTAGATGGTAGAGACTCGTCGTCTGTATCACCAGAGTCGTATTGATTTTTATCCTTTAATGTTTTTGGTGCAGTTTTAGAATTTTTCGTTTTAGTTTGTGGTTTTCTACCAACTTTCTTTCGTGGAGGATACAATACTCTGTCAGTTGCATATAACATCCTGTCTAAGGCAGCAATGTCTAGCTTATGATCATTTTTCTTAGCCTTTTCAAACTTGCTTTGTTCTTGTTTTAATGGAACTGGTGATGGAGCTTCTGTTTTAATTTGTTTAATTTCATTTTCGATTCTTTTCTTTTGAAAGTCACAATCACTTGAGTCAGATCTGATATGAATTCTACTCCTCGTTTTCGACTTTGACCTCATGCTCTTTCTTTCGATTGTGTTATTCTCCTTTTGAACTGACCGTCTACTTAACCTGCTGTGTGTTTCATCCATTTCATGTCTCCTTAACGGTGAATGAGTAGGTGAATTATGATTCGATATGATTCCTGAATCTGGAGAAACATTTGGAGGATCGTTATTATTATGAAAAACGTTAATTACATTAACTACAGATTTGTCTTTTTTACGAGATTCAACACCTTCGTCAATCTTTCTTACTTTACGCGGCCTGCCTCTTTTTCTTCTAGATTCTAATACTAAATTATTTTTAACATCCTCTTGAGATTCCACAGAATTAGTACTGATAGTATCTAACTTTTGATGGTCAATTTGACCGATGGTATTTATATCTGTATTGGTTACAGTTAAAGGTGAACTTTTCAACAGATCACTGGCACTACCCAATTCTGATCCTCCTGGTGTAATGTCAAGATTCATGAAATCATTATTATCAACACAGTCTTCTAAGCTCGTAGTATTTGGTAATGATATACTGACAGTATCTGAAACGGATGAGATTTCTTCCAGCACCTTGTTTATTTGTGATAGTTCTTCTGTTTGTTGACTGCTCAAATGTTGAGAATTATTCAGAAAATTTGGCGTAATTGGTGCTATTTCCGGCAAATTATTAATTTGACCTAGCACCGAATCACTTATTGTGCCCACACCGTCTATTGAGTGTCCATTAATGCCGCAAGATAGAGTTGCCGATGCACCAGGTACGATGGCATTTGATGGAGCATTATTACTCAATAATTGAGTTTGTGCAACAAACTGTTGCAATAAACTCGACGCGTAATGAGTAGTATTATGGTGCACTGACTCTGAATTTGAGCATTCATTCTCTGACCCTGAAGACTCAGCTGTAGCTCTTTGTATTGCAGCCGTTACTAGTTGCGGCGTGAGCTCCATTTCACTGCTCGATCCATCTCCTGTAAAAATACATATGGATCAAATTCTAAAAATAAATATTATACAAATAAATTCGTAATTTTAAATAGACGAAAAACTTACCATTGTCGACAATAGACTTGTCGTCGTTGTCTGGAGATGTGTTATGAACAGCAAAGGTCGAGAAATTGGGCTGTTGCGCCGGCGCGCTCGATGTTTGTTCTGGAAATAGTTCCGCAAGGTCCGCATCGTCGATGACCTGCGGGATGTATTTTGGTTTATTATGTCATCGGCGTCATTTATAGACATCAACAGAGTATTGCCTATATATTTCTTTATACATATACAGTCCACTATTATACTATTTTAGATAGGAGACTCGTATCTAACTGTGGAATTACAAAAAGATTAAGGATGAACGAACGAACGAGCAAACAAACAATACATACATTACAACAATTCAGTGATATTTCATAATTCACCTGTAATTGACAAGCAGCAGCGAGTGCAGCACTAGAGTCTTCAGCGGGTCCATGCGCGGAGCCGCCGGCCGCCTCCGCGCTGTCGGAGTCGGACGACGACGAGGACGAGGAGGAGGAGGACGACGAGGACGACGACGTCGAGGACGATGTGCTGCTGCCGCACGCGGCGCTTTCCGCCGCCGGCGATGTGAACTGTGAACACAACATCGTCACTTTTGTAGAACTCTAGTATTGTACTGGAGTACAAGGGGAATTTATAGAAATGGAATATAAATCATACATTGTCTTAACTTGTAATTCTTAAGAATTATTTATTAATTTATTGAATTTTTTATTTGTTTTTTGACTGCCTCTTGGTCTTTATGATTGCAAGTGCAACTGCCGATGAAGAGGTTCGAAATTTGATTCCCGTGTCAAACTCTACAAAATTTTCTAGTAGTGGTTCTGAGTCTGGATATGTGCCCGATGCATAGTAATAGGCTCACTGCCTATTCTATAGTGGAACGTAAATGTAACTGGTGAAATGTGGGAGTGTTCTGCATTCTTCTGCTTACCTGTTTTTAATTATTTAGAACCAATTATTTATTATTACTTGTAATTCTAAATATTTAAATCCTGAACATTCGCTAATATGACTTTCGGTCCTATACAAAGGACGATGACGACCTCTTTAATCAGCATATTACGGAAATATAACTGGTGATATAGACTCTATTATTGTGATAGTGATTATAGAAAACTCGTAACAAAAAACAAACTTAATGTCTAATAATATATTCTTTCATTTTCTGTTTGTCAACCCTGGGTGCACGCCAAGGTCCAAATTATAATACACTAACTGTCTACAAGGTTTTAAACGGCGACCATAATGATTACATCGTGATGCCAGGCCAGTGACGGCGTAGGCAGTGAGCACCGAACGCCGAGTACCTCCACTCTTAACCACCTGACGTCACTTTCACATTAATCATAGCGGCGTTTGAGACGGTTTAAAAGGAGCCTTCGAAAGGCACATGTATCGCGTAGATACACACA
>DWEI01004797.1:0-11348 GCA_018245875.1 Mysoria ambigua
GAGAAATTATTATTAAGATAAATTAATATTAAGATAAATTAATATTAAGATAAATTAATATTAAGATAAATTAATATTAAGATAAATTAATATTAAGATATTAGTATTAATGTACTCGTATTTCTTATTGATGTAGTATTTCTTGTTGTTAGAATTGATTAAGAATACATTGACTTCAAATATCATAATCAGTTTTTGCGCGGCGCAAATTGCAAAACAAATGATCAGAGACGTAAAACAAATTTAAAAACGAATATGAAAAAGCGGATTAAATTTAGAAATAAAAGAAAGATGTATCAACACGTATAAAATTTAAAGTAGTTAATTATAAGATATATGTATAACATTATTATATAACTATAAATATAATAATAATAAATTATTATGCATATAATACATAATTGCACATAATTGAACTTGTTGTAGTACTAAATATTTACAAAGCTGTAATACAAAGTAAAAATAAAATTATGTTCGTTATTATTTTTGGAATTATTTATATTCAAAAAGCGTCTATATGCTTTTAATAAGTTTGGGATATTATGTTTCGAATTGTTATAAAAAAAATATATTTAATAATACCTCTTCTCTAACTTGTTATGTTTAGAACTTTTTGGAATGAACCAGAACTCAATTTAAACTGGTAATATTATTACGTTTATTGATTGATGAATATTTTTATTTCATTTTATAAGTCGTACGTTCAGTAAATTATATTTATTAAAAACAAAATGTCAGTGATAAACGAAAAGACATAACCCTAGAAAAGACATGAAGTTCGAGTGGTTCTGTGATATTCGTATGTGTAGCGTGTAAAGCTTGCATATATGTACATATGTTGCTCTCTTCAACTAGTGATGTGGGGTACTTCGGTGCACTTCCGAATACACTTAGGTAAGGTCGTGACCTATTTGGCAAAAGAGCAATATTTATACATGCAAATTAATTACTTTAACTAACACGAAACGACTTCATATACAGGGTTAGAGGAACAGTCGCTGCATATACTTTTATCTAAGTCGGAATGCAATTCGAATTTACGGTAAGTTTTCGCGGACAAATTAAGTAAGGGGACAATACGAATTAGTATTTGAGAATAGCATAACATTCATTTACGATCGTTTCAGTTAGAGTTTAATCTTGCTTGCAATTGGATACAGATTTCTATGGGCAGTAAAATTGAACTTCAAATTGTTTGCATGTTTTTTGCGACTTGGTCAGTAAAAAAATCACTTATTTCTTTATTATGCGCACAATCCGTATTCATCGTTTCCTTATTAAACAGCGTTATCAGAAAGAGCAAGATTAAGGCTCTAATAGTGCCACATTAAGTGTTCGTTAACAGACTTCCCATGCCTTTGAAAATATTATAGAAAACTCTTAGTTAAAAAGGTGTACTCATATAAATTTATTTTAGCATTGCAATAAGTGGTGTTCAATTTCAAACGCACATTGTTCGTACTTCTATCTTTTAGTGTTGCGTTATGTACGCTATGAATAATGCTTGCATCTCATGTATATAGGTCGCCACGACAAGAGCTGTTGTGCTCGTGAGTGCACTTCCGATAGTAGTTACGTTAGGTTACTTAATTTAAGTGTGTAACCTATTTATTAGTTTAGCGTGCTTTTATGGTTACTCTTATTATTTATTATATATGCATATTATGAATGTGTTGTATCACTGATTAGATGAGATTTATTTTGATTTGAACTTCTTTATAGATCCGTGGTTGGACGTAATTTTAAGAATGAATATACGTGGCTATAATAATGGTAAAGAAAAATATAGTACGGAAACGTTTACGCCTTAGATTTCTTTAAGGGGTGTGTTGTATGGAAGAGATAAAATAGTGAAACTATAAATGTTTTCATAGATATATAGATGATATGATTATCCTAATGACACTTGTAAGACTATTAAATTTTTTAAAATTTAATAATAACCATCATCAGCCTATTACAATCTACTGATAGGCACAGGCTTCCCTGAGGGGTTACGCCCATAATCCTCACACTGAACATGCGGATTAGGGTATGAAGCTGTGTCTAGGTAGAAGCATTTAACAGTGATACGTTTAAAGGTTAATACCTTTATCCCTTAATGTGACATATTGTATGTGTGTCAAGTGTATAAACCCTTTGTCAGGATTATTATCAGTTTCAATGTATGATTCAAGATGAAAATTAATACGATATCATACGACACAAATTTGGAAATACATTTACGTCACACCTTGTCTCTATTTAAGCCACAAGAGCTCGGGATTATTAAAGCACTCGACATGACTTACGGTAACATTGTTAGTTCAACTCACAAATTTAAACACATCGCACACCTAAGCCGAATTCATCAAATATGTTAAGAAGCAACTCTGTTTGTAGGAAGACACATTTCGATGCACAGTTCGCGACCTATGTTACTTAACGCCTGAGCATCTACCATATATGCGCATATTTGAAATTGTACGAGGGTTCAATTTATACTGGATTAGCTAACCCAAGTGTATTACGTAGATCAAGATATACTGGTGACAACTTTATAGCGTTATAGGCGAAAATTTATATAGCAGTTAATACATACATCAACTTAGCTATTTGAGTTTGGATGTAAATACCTGACGAAAACTGAAATAAGCTTGCTTGCTTCAGTACTTATATTTCCATAATATGTAAAAATTAGGTTCTAATGAATAGATGAATTTAATTCTAAAAAAAAACAACCTTATATTCACGTTAGCTATGGTGTTCACTTTGAAAGGTTTAATTTGTTTTTACTGTGCTTCAGGTATCTAAAGGGGCCAGATCGTCGATATTTATTTCCAGGTCTCAGTGCTTTGATATAATTTGAAACCAAATCGTTTACAAACCTCTATTTACGTAACTCTATGTTTTATATCTATGATTCGTAATGGCGCACACCTTTCACTAGTCGGTGCAAAACGCAACCAGCCATTAGCACGCTGCGAGCCAACGAACTTCACACACGGTAAACGCATATCTCTAATGGATGCAGACCAATTCGAACCTGAGTTTGGGGCACATAATGACTGGCAAACGTATTTCCTAACGTGACCTGTACGTACTGATGACGTGAAACGCTAGTTTTCCAATAAAATATTCCAAGTTTTGATTTGATTTGGTCCCCAATTAAATCATCTACCAAACCAAATGTTCAACAATTTTTATATCCCTACATAATTGCTTCTTTGAATGTAATCACTGAACAAAATGAATTACAGCCGTTAAATTATTTATTAATTAAACTATGAATTTATTTACTATATTGTTGTTTATTAACATTCTTCATAATAACTTGATATGATTACCTTCAATTTTCTAAATGAAACATACTAAAGTGTACTCACAATTCATATCCAAAGTAAGAGTCGTTTCGATGGGATGCGCCCTCAAGTGGTTCGAAGCTCGACATGTCAATGCGGCTCTCACATCTCCTCTGGTGAGTGGCCCAACTCTTAACACTCCACGTACTCCAGTTCCTGAGAGTGCCGTCGCAGGCGTATCTGTTTCTACTTCGTCCCGAAACCACTTCACCCAGGGCCTGGGCCGGCCTAACAAGTAAAAGTGTTTTAGACAATAAATATATCCTAACATACTCTAATACTACCATACTTCAATACTTTGAAGCTTCATTTGAAATAATCTCATAGAATTAAATTTATTTATCTTAGCACTTGAATACAGAACTTAATAGTATACAATTCGGTACTAATATAGAAATATCTTTGGCCGTAAAATAAATGCAAACAAGTCCTCAAGAACGTAAATTAATTATGACTTGTGATCGTAACACTAATGTATATCTCGTTCAAATACCCGTTAACGTAGAAAATATTGTACATATAAATAAACCATGCGGGACCATTTGGTGTATCCTCCCACATATAATTAACGACCTCATACAATAAAGGACGATATCTAAATAATTAACGACCATCTGACACGAATTGTGATCTTGTTACAATTTTTTGGCACTGTTAAAGCCGTACTTACCCCCGGTGACGTCACATTTCAGGGTAAATGAATCCCCTTCCACGTAGGGTCCAACGATGGCTTGCTTAATGTCCCCCTTATCATCGGTGATCACCATCTTGCTTGGCGGTACTGTAACAAGACAAACAATGAACATTCCCAAAGAAAACGTATTAAAGCCTACATAATAAACATAATGTACAATAGATATAGAACAAAAACATCTGAAATTAGTTTACTATTTAATAATGTTATTACTTTTTATTAAAAAGCGATACATCAAATTCCAAATTAGCTTATTAAACTGAAATTCAGTTTGCACTTAGGAAAAATAAGCACTTTAAAATAACGCGTAAAATCACATTGTAAATATAAGCATTTCAGAAATATAACTCGTGCTAATATTTATTATATAGCTTTTAACGGATATTTTATTTGTTATTGTATACTAAATATATTGCCACTTTCTCCTAAATAGAGGCATTCTTGAATGTTAACGGATAAGTAAATTGTCAATGTCTTCATCAATCTCTTCATTATTGTCATCAGCCTGTTGACTTTCCTCTGTTGGACTTCAGGCTTCTGTCATAGGGTTCTTGTGCTCTAATACCTAGCTGGCTAAGTGCCCTTCGTCAGACTTTACATTAGCTGAGATAACTCTATAGATAACTATAATATAACTTAACATATGCATATGTCATCAATAAAACCTCAGATAGCTGGAGTGGGAGATTAAATTTAAACTATTAGTTTAACAGCAGCTTAAGATAGTGTTACATACGGTTATTTAAAACGGCAAGGAATAATATCTAGCCTATATTAACCACGACACTATACTCCCCATCCACGTTCAAGGAACCCAATTAATTTCTTCCGTGACCCCGTTTCCTTTCAAACGCGCACTCGGAGTCTGCAAAAGTAATCGCACATTATACAAAGGGAACTAAGTAGCGCCTTATGTATTGGTGAGTCTCGCAAGTTATTCCCCGCGGAACCTTGCTTCTTACAAAACATGGGTTATAACTATATGCTATATAATATGGTTAAATATATTATGGACATAAATTCCGGATTGGGGTAAGTCATTCACTAATCGTGACAGAGTCAGAAAATGACTTATATTATTATATTTTGTGTAGTATTTTGTTGTTTCGTATGGTGTGTTGTGACGACACAATGAAGTAGGGGACAAATATACTTTAGAATAAAACATTTTGAAACAACTGTAAATCTTGAGAAAACATTGCTAGCATCAGAAAAACACAGTAAAGAATATCATCTAAAGTAAAAAAAAAGTCGCGCCCTTTCCTCGGCTTGCGCCATCCAGTTTTTGCCTGCAGACATTCATAGATCTTTCATCTAACTGGATCGCAGCACGTCCTACACTACGGGTGCCGAACCGCAACCAATGGTTTTGCTCTTAACGATGCTGTATAAAAAACAATTGTAATTAATGACGAGGACAATGTGTGACGTAATGTAGGTGCTTGATAATTTCACAAATTTGTACTACATGCTGTGACAAAAAAGAGGTTGAAGATGACTTCGTAGACTAACCTACAGCTCACAACAAATATTAGGTTGAATATACAAGTGTCGTACATATTTAAGATTTCTCCCTTATTTTTCTCACGTATGCATCATAATGTATGTTATAGGAATGTAAAAATGATAGACAGAGATAATATAAAAGCATTTTACATTATGATCTCTACTCCGTACGGTGTTCTCACGCGCATCCCCCGAGATTCCCGTTCGACCTTCCGCTACACGTTGGTATACGATATGCTGAATATTTTGGTTTTCTATAAGAAGCTCGATATGTATTTTAAATTTTTTTGTATTAGCTAGAAAAGAAAAATCGTTCTTTGAATCGTCTGAAGCTGCGTTATTTGTACCTCCATCACCATGAGCCTGTTTCCATCTATCGTTGATCATGATGCTCTCTAATAATACGTCTATGTAAATGTACCTTACTATATTACATCGATAAGACTGAAACACGCAGAACATGTAAAGATGAGGAAAATTCAGTAAGTAATTTTGTTAAATTTCATCCTACCAAAAACTCGATGCCAAGCTAAGCACCGAAGCGCTGCGCCAAGTTTTCTGCTCAATCGCTCATGGGATCATGTTAGGTTAACATTTTGTTCATAGAGAGGATAGTAAATACAAGTGACATAGAACTTTTGTAGCCGTTGGTTTGCAGTTTAAAAACTATATTTATATATGTTATATAAAGCTACTAAAATTATAACAGAAGACAAATGTTTTCTTTTTTCGCATCTTGTTGTGTAAAAGTATGTAGCAATTGACGCAGCTACTGTCTTATATCTTCATTTTGTTCAAATATTGATCACCGTCATTTGAATAGTCGTAGCTATGATGCAAACGGCGTGTTGGAAACAATAGAACGTTACTCTAAAATGTGGTCATTTAAAATTTGCAAACTAAATAGTTTTCATTTAGAAGAACGATATATTTTTTTCCTTATTAATTATTCTCAATGCAACCCATGTAAACGGTATCTTATTTTTTATCTGCAGAATATTAATCTGTGCCGTTTCTATTTTGCTACTTGGTCTGGAACTCCAGTTCGCGTGGCAAGTGTCCAGTAAAAACAGCGCATCTATCACTCGCAGTTATCACGACTTTCTTCGCTTTGCATGTCTATACTAAGGCTGTATCGATTGAAACAATTAATAATTTGTTGCCGAGTTTGAAAGCACGCCTTCCGAAATAATTTAAAATTTAATATAATATCATGGGGATGTACTAAATGTAGTACACAGAAGAATGCCTCAGCTTAACTATTCGGAGGGATTAATGCAGCGAATTAATTGTGTTATTAAATTTTATTGTTAGTCAAATTGTATTGTTTATTAGCAGAGTAATAATTTATAACACACATTTATGCAATAGTATAAAAAACAGGTTCAGTGAACTCCGACTATTTTATATAGTCATGTTGGTTCCTTTATTGCATTCCGTTTGTAGAATTATGTAGACAGATACCGGGACGTTTCGACAGACACAAAGAATGCACTTTGAGCGCCTCAAACAACTTACTTCTATCGCTTACTGGATAGATATGTCCGGAGATTTTAGAAACATAACAGCGTCAAATGTCTTGCAAGTCAGTTTTTTACTTTTACTTTCATAAAAATATACTTTGATACTACATTATGTGTATATGAAATTAATGGAAATGTATATTCCATGCACATCTCGCAGTTAAGCTTAATAGCTTAAACAACTAACAAATTTATGCCGTGTTAGCGTTATAAGTTATATGGCAAAGTTCCATTATAAGCAACGCGGCCATCATGCTTAGTGCAGCTAACTTCGGCGTGCATGACAATGTGAAATTTGCATCGACAATAGCTAATTTAAGCAATGAATGCTTAGGCCAGGTAATTCTGAAATGCTCTTAATATTTTTGAACATAATAACTTTTCATTGATATTATATCATTGGTGGTAGAACTATCTGTGGTTCGACTCCGGCGGCACCGCCGCCACACTTATTTCTGCGTTATAACAGCAGTGTTAAGCGCTGCTGTGTTCTGGTTTGAAGGGTGTGGTAAGGGAGACATACTTTTTTGAGGCGTTCCAGCTTAGTCCTCAGGGGTAGAGGCGCATCTGTGGTCTACTTATCAGAGGTTGATTACAGATTTCCATGGGCGGCAGTAGCCACTTACCATCAGGTGGAATGCATGCCCATCCTCTAGTTCCTTATTATAAAAAAAGAGTTCCTCCTTCAATGTCGTCATAAATGGTCCACTAATATAAGTATTCTTGAGATAATCTTCCGTTAAAATGTCTCTGATAATTATAATATATAGTTTAAGTCTACAACATTAAGTAAATTCATTGCATTTTTTTAAATAAAAATTGACTTGATTTCGTTAATGACAAGGAAGCGTGGTTACCTAAAATATTATTTTATACTATATACAAAGCCGATGTATAAAACTTCGAGTGAAAATCGAAAGTTGAAATTTGCGAATAATTGTAAATCTTCAACATAACGTAACTTCTCGCATGTAATCCCCGAAGGGGTAGGCAGAGGAATGCAGAACATTCCCACGATTAAAATATAATAATATAGATAAATCTTAAACATGATTAAGATAAATCTTAAACATGATTAAGATAAATTTTAAACATGATTAAGACAAATCTTAAACATGATTAAGATAAATCTTAAACATGATTAAGATAAATCTTAAACATTATTATTTTTTCCGCAACACGTTTTCAAAACTTTGTTACATTGAAATACAGAGAAAAATTAAATATATTTATCGCACCTGTCCATCTTTGTATCAATTCGCGAACGAAACGGCGGTACGACCGTTTTTAACAGCAACAATGAATAAAATATTATTCATATCTGCTGAAGCTTTCTAATAGAAAATCCTTGATAAGTTTGAAACACGAGCACATCCAAATTCTATTCCGTGAAGAAGATTCTCTTCGAATTCCAACATCTTTATCGATCCTGGATTAGGCGTAAACTTTCAAATGGCGTTGCGACGAGCTCCAGGCGGGAATTTTCAATGGTTTCAGAGCTTACCTTGAGATGGTGAGAGGACTCTTATGTTTTGGATTGGAGAGCTAGTTTAATTAATGTTTTTGTAGACGCTTATATAGCAGTTTTCAATATTTGAAGTCATAAAACGTCTTGGTACTTGTATCGTTTCTAAATTTAAGGCTCTGTGTGGGACTTTTCAAATTACTTTACGTTAAATATTCACTTCAATTTTTATCATTTTTCCTACTTCATGTAAGTCCAATGAATGCTTATGAACTATGGGTAATAATGGTAACTTTAATGCAGATTTTATTTAAAGTAAATAAACAGAAGTGAAACATTCCAATTATTCAATTTATAGCTGAAATAATTTTTATTTGGGCTTATTTTATTCTGTCAGTCGTATTTTAAATTTCTTTATATAATAGGATCATGACATGAATTCCTATAATGACGTTATATTTGCAATTCTTGTTTCATTTAAAGAGAGTATCGGTGTAAAAATGTGAAAGGGCATGCTCCGTTAGTTCGGACAAGTTGAGATCACGGTGATATTGATGGGCGCAAGTACCAAGGGAGATCAAGACTCACCTATCTTGATCAAAGAGACCAGATAGGCTGTTAGGGACTCAGAAGTCTCGGAAACCGGTGCGAAACATCCCTACCCATCCCGTAAGGAGCCTTACGTGAGGATATGTATGAATGTATTTTGATGTTCCTTATCATATGTTTATTTTTGTTAGTATTTAACACAAAAATTTAAGTTCAGTAAAATGAAAACAAATATAAAGAAATAAATCCGGAAGTATAACTTATCTAATGAAACGTTGGACGAGGTTCATTATCAGTATTTTATCATTTCTTATTTGTCGCCACGTTTGTGTGTTACTGAGAAGTGGAACACGGTACACGAGCTTGGTACGGTATTTCACATAAATATCGATCTTAGGTAGATAGCAGCGAAATTTCAAATATCGTTGCATTTGATCTCGAACGAGGTTTCTCGACTTCAAAAGATTACAGGAAAAGAGATTCAAAGTGGAAAAATGCCGGCGTTGGTGTGCCATCCATAAATAAGTAATATAGGAATTCCTGATTTCGGAATTTAATAAAGATTTTGGTAATAGTTGCTTTGTAGAATGAATTGATGTTTTTACGGATCGTCCCGAAAGTAATGTTATTGGATTATTCGTTTCATAATTTAGAGTACGCGAAGAACGGAAAACATTTCCGGATTTCAATACATACGAGTAGGTAATACTAAATTGAATAACAAGATACAACGTCGAAAGATCATTTACGATATAGTGTTATGAGGGTTTAATTGGGACGGATGTCAAAAGTGAAATGGCCATGGCAACGTATGTTTAAACAATTAGATCTGTGCAAAATTAATTAAGAATACTAGATATCACAATATTGGATAACAAGGAGTGATAATTTGGCCTGATACCAAGTCTGGTGAGAGGTAGACGGGCTTAAGGATTATTGTTCGCGAGTGAGACCGGTACATCATCGTTATTTCATATCGTCAAATTCGTGGGGAAATTATTAATAGTGACATTGATTCTATAATTCACGAAAGATTCTTTTCTAGAAGTAGAGATTTAAATTTAGTTTAGATTTCGTCAATGATGTTTTCACATAAAACTTAGAGAATAAGAGAGTCTGTATTTTGAACAAATGAAAGAAAAAATATGGAGTATGAAATAATATGGACGTAGGTATCTATGAAAAACCGCAGATTTAATGCATTATGTAAAATGTTTTATGATCTTAACTCTTTGACGTGTTTTATGATCACTGGTATTTTAAAGCAAAAATACTTTGGTCATTTATAAGCCTTGTATTATTATAAGTTTTATGACATCAACCCAAGTGACGCTAATTACGGGTAAAATTTTTAATTAAGAAACAAACTTGAAGCTATGTACTCTATATCGCCATTTACAAAACAAATTTATATTTATAAAAAACAGGTAACCGTATTTAAACAAACCGAAAATTATAAAAAAACCTTTTAGCTTTCCCAAACAATCACAAAAAATATCTTAAGGGAAAAAAACACGGTGACGCAAAGATTTCATGGGGATCCTTTTATCCCTATTTATAAGCTATAAGAAAAGTATACACAGGGAAAGCACGTTAAAAATGGAAGAGATGCAAAAATTTATTTCATCCTTACCATCCAATATTTTTATAAAAACAAACGCATCTACAACACCTTTCTTGAGCAGCAAGTGGAGAGTCCTGGTAAGGTAAAACAGTCCTTCGCATTACTGCATAAATTTTGCAAATTGAACTTTAACTCACGCGAATATGATTCTAATTCTAGCATACGCAGGTTTATATTAAGATGATTTTCGTTCGCACGAACTCTGCTCACCCTTCCTACTGTAGGCACGTGTTACTTCGTTTTGTAAATAACCGTATAGTTGAGTGCATTCCGCGTGAATTGCGGCGATGTATTCTCTAATTGGGCAAAGGTCTTGTTTATTGTGTCTACAATAGTATATTGTACCAACTTGAATATTTTTATAGCGCAGAATCCATTTGTTGTATTTGAATGCATATATAATTACCTACTCTACGTGCTGCTATTCATATTAATGATGAGTATAAATAATAAATATTCCACATCTATTTCAATTTATATGTTCTCCTTTAACAGATAAATTGAATGCTTTCCTTGCTGTTAAGATTTGAAAAATACCAAAGTATTAAAAATTTTTAAATTCAAGTATTTATCCCAATTTTTAAAATCAATTATATAGATAAAGAGAAAAACTAATGATCTTCAATTTCAAAATCATTTACTAACT
>DWEI01004798.1:0-11347 GCA_018245875.1 Mysoria ambigua
GCGTTCGGCCCGGGAATCGAACCCGGGACCTCTCGATCGGCAGTCGCACTTGCAACCAACACGACCAACGAGGCAGTCAGTTTGTTCAATGATATAATTATTATTAATTTTCAATCGCGCCCGCACGTCCGGCCGTGCGCACAGTTAGCGCCGGATGCGTGTCTAACTATTGATGGGACCAGTTCACAGCGAACGGTTCGCGAATTTCACCACACCGCTTCAAGGGGTTTTATTTGCAATTCATTATGTCGGCGACGCTAATTGCCCGGTTAAATCGCATCCCCTCTCGCGCGTCAACGGCCACGGGGCGAAGGGCGAACGGTTATAGTTATAATTGCCCTTTTTAAATCACACCTCTCACATCATAAAAGGTGAACACAGCGAGAGCAATTTTTAAATTTTATTTTATCAATTAAATCAGCGTCGAAAAATAAGGGATTGTAACGAGACAATCAAAGGAAATTCACCGTTGAACTCCCTTTAGGGCTGTTGCGGTAACAATGAGAACACGTTAGTTCGAATTAAAGTTTCGTTAAAATACCGACCCATGAATATCGGCGGGGCGCGGCGCGTGGTCAATGGCGGGCATAAATTTCACACGGTCCTGTTTTTCTTGTCGCTTTAACGAGACATCTGATACAAATACAATGGGTGGTCACTGCGACTTAATTGATTTGTTCCGTGAACGAAGCGGCTTATCGTCTCCGCGGAGCTCACCCGGTCTGGTGACCTGTAACTTTTCCAAAGACAAAGTTAATTTTTTCATTAATAAACAGATTCATTAATAAACAGATTCAAAACAAAAAAAATACATAAATTACATAGACTATATACGAAATAATCAATAAAGTTTCAATCGATAAATAGAGCAAAAGTAATCATCATCGTTATCTGCTTATTTTTTGCCCACTGCTGAACATAGGCCTCGCCAATAGCACACCACCGAGCTCGATCTACAGCTTCTTGCATACAACCGCTGCCGCCCACTTTGCATATCGTCACTTCACTCTATGCTTTATCAAAATAAATTACAATTAATTAACTTTACTTCTATATTAGCCTCACCTTCCACACCGCCTCTAACTAGTTACAGCGTATAAAATAATCAATAATCATAAAATTAACCGACCTAATGCCACTGTAACCGTTCCGAAGACCACCATAAAATGATATATTAAAAGCTGTAATTCATAGTTCATTAGAGATCACTATAAAATGTCCCGAGCGCATCAACATAGCAATCATGTTGTAACTTAGTTAACAATCGTTTGTAAATCTGAGGGTTAACTGGACCGTCAGCGCTATAGACGGCGAGAATGTTTAATTTTTCTTGAACTAACATTAAAGTCTCGTGATATCTTACGCGACAGTCTACATTGCTTCAGTAAACGTGCGAGTGATTTGCAATCCTCTCCCTACCTCTTCAAGGATTACAGGCCTGAAGTTAATTTTTTTTATAAGTTATAGATAGTAAAAAATACTTTATAAGATAAATTAATTTTATTATGATATGATCGCGACAGGTTTCTGTATAGGGTAGGCAGAGCACAAGACAACAAGCCTTCCGTATTCCTTATACATTCACAACACTTCTCTCCAAGAGTTTTGGGAAATTTCTGAATTCTCCATCAGACAGTATCTGACCTATTCGGTCATGATGGGTGAAACGAATCCCTAAAATTAGTCGAGACAGAATAACTCGATTGCGTAATCGCTCAGGCGTGGCCTGAGTCCAGCAGTGGGATACAATAGGCTGGTTATAACGAACTTGATTGCAACCCCTTTTACACATCAATACTAAGCACATTTCACTCCCACTTGTTATTACCCGATATCAACCAACGAGGCGGTCAAATAAGATTTATTTTCAAAATCATTATTAAAAGTCAATTTAGTTCTTTCTAAACGCTCATATGAAAACGTCAAAATTAAATTTAAACCGCGCTCGGACATGTTTGATGCCGCTTGCAAAATGTTTCTCAGGCTGTTGTATACAGGAAATTGTCACCTAATTGGCGGTGGTTGAGATAAAGTTATTATTAGTTAGTGGTGCGCTTAATAAGTGTAATGAACAAGTGAAAACTGTTGCACGCACATCCGCTGATGCCCGCTAACAAGACCAAGACCGAGTGTCCGACGCAGGCACCAACCCATATCTAAATTCCAACGGCGACGCGCAACGGAGAAATCTTAGGCGTTCGCAACCTTTTCGTCTGATTTACAAAATTAATATTTATATATATTTTTATTACGTGCATGAAAATGTTATTTAAATACATTGTACAGTTGTTGTATTGTTTGCAAACGTTGCGTAATGTATTGTGTTTTGTTGATTAAATGTCGTAAGGAAGGTTACACACTCCAGTTTTATAAGTCAAGTGAAGACAGTCGATTGTGTGATTATGACCTGAGTTTCATTCGACGTGCAACAAGGAAGGAAGCTTCTCAGAAGCACCACTATGTCTAACTTTCAGGTAGATGAAATTATAAAACATTATATTAAAATAAACTGTATTTTAATAAACTTTCCATATCTTTATTCATTTCAGTTTCACTTTATGCATTCTAAGTCGATAATTCCTAATTTTTAACATATATTGCAAGTGGGAGAAAAATGATTAACTCTTTCAAATAGTTTCCGCTAACATAATATTTACTGTCTGATATTTAACAATGACATAAAACAGAAACTGATCTAACGTATTATGCCTGCTTTACGTATGTTCCTACATTTTTAATTATGTTATTATATTTATTATGATATAACTACGTAGCCCGTTAATAGCTTTGCTTCTTTTAGTATAACGAACTTAATAGTCGCGGAAAACTATTAGATAATTAAATAATACTTCAATGAAACTCCGTGTATATTCACTATAAAAACTGTATTCGTTTTAATAATAGGGGAAACATTAAAACTTTAATTATTTTATGTTGCCAGTCATTCCGTCAGTCTATTTGAATTATGATATAATATCCGAACATTTATTATCGCGGTAGTTACAATACTTATCAATATTATTGTTACATTTCCTATTGTAACATAACCTATCGTAACATTACCCTGTAACCTCGATTGTATGTAGGCAGAGGAGTGTTTTATACTCGCACGTTTCACCTGTCACATTTACGGGTGATGACCCTTACTAGAATTTCTAAGCTGTTAAAGTCGAAAAGAAAGAATTAGATCAGGTACAGAGCAATGAATACGATATGTTAATCATGTTGAAATTACGAAATTATAAATATTTCATTCACAGCGTTTTGCTTCATACAAGATACATTGATACATTGGATAGAATGGAAATAATTGTATTTCACAAACAAATATAAGGATTTGAAACGATTAATAAAAAGTATCAGAATTATTTAACAGTACCGCGCACTGAATGGTTGCGGACGCCTGGCCTTTTCACCGCCACCGCCGCAACCAGTTGGAGGCTTCGCTCGTCGCGATGTTCGCGTTCGTAATTAACGATACCGGTCCGTGAAATCGAATTATGTCGACAAATCGTTTCGCGACCATCACTCACATTTATCGATTATTGATTTAAATTTATTAACCGTCCAATGGTTCGCGACTAATGAAAAGCTAATATTAACATAATGCTGCGACCGATTTGGAAAATTCCAATTACGTTTTTGAGTTGCAAGCGTAATGAGGTTCCCAGTGCCGTGTTCATTACCATCGATCGTGGTTGGATACATTGACTTTTTAATATATTGCAATTTGTTTATTTTAATTTATGTTTAATTAAATTCATGGTTCCAGCTAAAATAGACAGAGGCAAGCTCGCTTCGATTTGAAAAATTTACAACAATCTTTTAAAAATAACAAAATAAATTGTCATATAAAGCTGTTGTCATTGCGATGAGCTTGGCCATATACGAACTTTGCCTACTTGCATCAAAACCGCTCAATATCTCATTACGAGGTTGAAAAAATGCAAGAAGACACTGCAAAAAATCCACTCACTGCGCTGGTAGACATAATAATGTACTCGCGTGTGGCCCAACCAAGACCTGTACGAAATCGATAATATTTCCGAACACAATCGCAAAGTTATGACGTTAAACGACTCATTTGCATACAAACGATCGGATTAAAATCGACATTTTAATTGAAAAGCAAAAAATGTATTAATTTTAATGTATTTATACTAAATTTTAATAAACTATTAGCGAGATGAGTACGATTATATTAACGATGTTATTAATATAAAAAATATTTATTTGTTTTCAATATATATTTATTAAGAATACATATTATATTTGATGGATCGGACGCGTAGATAGAGTGGCTGGTGAAAGAATGTCAAAACAAACTGATATTTATTGGTAGTGGGTGCCGAATGAGACCACGGGTCGCCTGTCTGTTCAATACTGGTTGATAGCGAAGACAGAAGTCTGTGAAGTCGGCGCACGCGAGAAGAAAACGTTGAATGTAGCAGATGCACGTCTCATCTGTAAGGATAAAGATTCGGCAACCGGTACTCTCTGCGTGCCTTAGAATAAACCTGGCGTAATTGACTGCCTCGTTGAGGGAGGTCCCGGCTTCGATTCCCGGGTTCGATTACAAAATTTTTCTAATTTAGATTTTCTTGCAGTGGTTCGGGGTCCATGTGCTTAATGCATGGCAATAGGCTCGTAACCGGTGAAACGTGAGAAGTGTTCTGCAATCCTCTGCCTACCTCTTCGGGAATTACAGGCGTAAAGTTAAGTTATAACATAATAATAAAAATGATACTCTTATTCACAATTTACAAATTTAAACTCGTTGTCGAACGTTACTAGTGCGTGGATATTATAATCGATTGCAACTGGTATTACGTTCTTGAATGAATTGCGAAACCTCTCTGTGCGACTCCCAATTTATATGGCGCCGACGCGAAATGATTAGGCATTTCCACATTACATTAGGATGTGGATGTATGTAGTTTTAACGCTAATTATTGCACTTAAATATCATTTCCGAGCTTACTTACTGAGTTGCTCTGTACTGTGTAATTATTATTGGTACATTTTTAGTGTTAGTCGAAAATCGATCGTAATTCAACATATTTAAATTTAGAACGTTATTGAGGTTATGTTAAGATGTAAACCTCTATAAACAACTGCTCTGTGCTGCTGTTTGATCATAGACTAACGCCAATGTTTAATGTTTTATTTAATTTAAATCAATTCAATTTTAACATGTGTATTATACAGTGTCTATATATTTTAATTTTTTGCACCGATATTTCGTTTTCCATTTGTTTCTCCTTGTTCATTTTCAACGGCCATCTTAAATGATTCTCGACGTGAGTGTTCTTGTTTGACGGTTATCACCACAGCGCGACGCCTGCTCTATATGGTGGTGTATGACCGTTAATGGATTAGTAGACATCTTCGCCATATCGACGCGTCAAGAATCCGACACTGGTTTACCTCTGACGCGCTCCCACCGCCATGATCAACACCATGAACGAATACAATAAATGCTATTAACGTTTGTTGGAAGACTTTTGCGCTTTACAATACACATGTCATTATATATATATTTTTCTTACTTAAATGTTTTTTTTTCGCTTTTACTCTTTTTCTTTTTTGTATCATCCATTATTTATTGGAAATTGCATTGATTTATTTTTAGTTTATTTTTTATGTTAAAACATACAAAGTTCGTTTACTATATAGATTTCAAAAGCAAATCTAAGAACAGAACACATTCAACTACATTGTACTCACGTACCGTATCGTTTTTTGAAGTTACACACGCGTACTGGCCCGTTGAATCTAAACACATGGTACATCGATAGCTGAGCGGCTCACGTCACTCTGGATTAGCGCGGGCGACGTCGGTGTGCAAAACGGTCCGCCGTAGCACGGCGGCCGCGGAGGCTGCGGACGGCTCCCTCCGCGAGAGAAAGCTCTCGCGCGAGAGGCTGTGATTAACAGCGGGCGGTATAATTAGCATCGCCTGTTCCGCTGATGCGAGTTGGATGGAAAAAGTTTTACATAAAACAACCTCACTCATCCCCTACTCAGGTGTATAGTAGATGCGTCCTACTGTTCTGCCCACAACTCTGGACAATACAGATCGGATGTTACGTCATCATCATTAGCCTATTGTAGTCCGCGCTGGACGGCCTGCCCTGATGGGCTGTGCCCTCAATCCCTATCTTGATTATCCAAACAGATCAAGTACTGGCTGTTGGGAGTGTTATGTCCCCGAACTTATGTGTTTGTAAAAAGTAATGAAAGTAATAAAAGCACGCGACCACAGACAGACAGAGAGACAGTCGGCCCTCGCTGCCAAGCCTGCCTGTTCCGTAAGAGAGCTGGCTTGATGAAATGTGTACTGTATAAAACTTTCTATCGTTACTATAAATCGTCACGTCTTATTCAATAGGACGACATAAGACGTCTTATCGAATAAGAATGACACGACCAAATATCAAATGTCTTTATCCATTTACAGATTTCGAATGAAATCTAAGTTTATTCCTAAACGCCCGACAGGTGTTACAAGAACGTAAAGTAATGGTCCAAAGCACACAAATTTTGCACTTTAAAATTTTTACTACCAAATGCTAATAAAACATATTAACAATTAATTAGATCAGCGCCAGTTCCAATGTGAGGCGCGTACTCGATAAACATCAAACAATAAGTGCAGGAAACCGTGTGTGTGTGTGTATGTGTGTGTTTTTATGTTGTTTTTATCTGAATAATGTCAATGCAATTAACGAACGGAACTTTATATTAATTAATGCATCACTCAAATCAACTCATCGTTAGTACTTCGGATAAGAAAATGTCGAGGATATTAATAAATGTTATGAAGCTATTTACGGCGTTGTAATTTAAATTTTTTGTCGATATAAAAATCACGCTTGTATTTCATCAGTGGGTTAAACAGACGAGTACGCCCGCCATGGAAGGGGATATGATTTCTATTCAGCGAGAACAAAATCAAACTGCGAATAAAAAATATTAAAATAAATTACATCAAATAAATTTTAAATATGGCCTTAAACGTTATTACTCTTTACTATGAACGGTTAAAGCCAAATAAACATACGATTCAAAGCGAACGCTGTAAAGTTGCCAGTAATAGAAACATACCGGATTAATGTTTAAAGGGGCGAGCAGTGCAGCCAGTAACTCACCTACAGCTTTGAGATTTAATTCATGTTGTCCTGAACAAACACGAATTTATTTCACTCTCGATGCGAGTAGCAAATCAATAGGGAATAGCTGCACATCGCGCTCAGTGTTACCATATCCAATGAAGTAAAATGTAGGATAACGTAAAACGCTTGCATTTTATAGACTACTGCATTTTTTACTATCACTATTTCATTGATACGAATGAAATATTATTTTATAGACCATTAATATCATTAATTTAGTATAATTCGTTGCATCCATGTGTAAATAATTGTAATATGAAATATATAATTTTGGGACATCTCCATAAAGGTACTGTTGTGTACGAACGACGAATTAGGCAGAGTCTGGACCAAGTACTTATCACTAAACTGACAAACCGGTATTATGAGTCGTAGCTGACTAACGAATTTAAACTTCTAGCTATATTAGTTATTTCGACTAGAAAATCTTAGAACAATCTCATCGCACTCGACCCAGGATATGACCCCGGGACCTCTGAAACGGCAATCGCACAGCCACTCGACTGACGACCGAATCAATAATAAAATTTAACATGTTATTACATACACAAAAAGTCATATCTGTAAATCAGGTGTAGGCGTTTTCGTTGAATTCATCTGGCAACACTGAATCGGAAGCGCACGAGCGCGGCGCCGCCCCCACACCATTGTAAGCGACTCACGCCATCTATCGGGTAAACACCATATTTACGACCTACCGCACATCTACCAACAATGGCCTCTACCGGCTCATTGGCGATTTCCACCGGATAGTCGTAATTGGCAAACGCTTCGCCGTTAAAAGTGCCAGCTAAACACGTGCTTGAGAGGAACTATTTGAGATTGGACGATCTAAATTGTACACAAGAACACTTTGACTCACGTCAGCGGGAACTGTTATTTGAAATGAGAACACGTAAATATGTCATGAAATAAATAAAACGACGTCATTTTAAGGTACTTCAAACATTTTTTTGTGAATAAAGAAACATTAGAACACAATATACGAATGCATACACTTAGTTTTTCAAAATACGAGTTCTGTCTGTTTGTCCGTTTGTTAATCAAAATACAAAGTTCTCTTCAGGCTTACATTGGTATCAGATTGGCGTGTGATGAGAAGTCTTAAGACTTTCTCGTATTATTATTATGAGATGTTCCAAACATCTCATTCTGATATCTGGTTCTGATTGGTGCAAAATATGTAGGCAAAAGTTTTAAAGAGCCTTTTCACTGCACTACATAACGCAAAATGAACTCTTTTACGTCCAAACTAAATGAATCCACGTCCATATCAGTTGTCTTCATAATTAAGTTACCCGTACGAGGATTGCGTAATGTATCGATGATAATTTTAACGAGATTATCGGACGTATTACTTTGAAATATCACTTCCATCCGTTGTATATATGTTACATATATACTTCAAACTGTCACGTAATCCATTTTAAAGGAGACCGTTCACTGCGCCCAATTACACCATACATACATACATATGCTGTACATAAACATGAAATAATGAAACGTGTGCCGGATGTCTTGTTTTCCTATTGCGTCACTTACAGGTACGGCAGAGAGCTTTAAGAAATGACAATAGGTATTCGAATTATTTTTATAAAAGCAAGCACTTGAGCATAGAAATTTGAATTATTTTTAAAAAAGCAAGCACTTTGAGCACAGGAATAGTGAACTATATGCAAGTGGTCCAGCTTTGCCGGGGATCAGATCGAATCTCAAGTTATTTTCACAACAATTGCGAGTAGGAAGTGCAGCAGTGGCACTGCCGCGAACAGCAAACATAACCCACCACCTGGCGCCATAAGTCATATGGTGACGTACCATTTACACAGATCAACTCTTAATTACTCTCAACCGGATTTCATAGATCCGACAACGCGCATACAATACCGGAATAACCCAAGGATTATGTCATGACAAATTATGACATGACAAAAAAAAACGTTTAAAAAATCAGTCCTTATGTTACAAATGAGAGGGAGCACGTCAACCTTCAACGTTCATAACCGCGCGGTGTGAGTCTCGTTACTAACAATGACGCGTCTGCCGATCGGGTTGTTAATTAAAAATTGTTCCTATTTAAACGTCGCGTACAAGGCGAGCCCTCTGTTTTTATAATGTTTTAATGAGGCCCCTATAAGGTGTGCGACGGTTCCAGAATCTGCGTCGCCACTCTTGAGTTCGCGCGCCGGCGATTACGAATTGGGACGAAAGGTTGCCGGTAGAGGATTGATTTTACTTTCAAACTGATATATACCTGATTAGTCGTAATGAACTTGTATTGTGAGATCGCAATGGAATAATTGTAATGTAACTCTGTGCTCACTGCCTACCCCGTAAGCGACCTGGCATGAAAATATGTATGTATGTAAGATCGATGACAGTCACATAGAATCTTTTTTTTAGGTATGTAAACTTTTTTAATAACGCTGCATTCCTTGTAAAAATTTAATAGCTACACTGAAAATAAATCAGTTTATATTTTCTGTGCACATACGCATAAAAATAATGTGAACATAAAGTGCGTCATCGTGTTGAGACTTTTATGCACAAAATTCGAATGAAAAAAAATGTAAATATTTGCAATGTCCGAGATTAAATTTATTGTACGTATATTAAATTATCATAAATCGAATGAAATCACTCGAGTTATTGCAATTAACAGAAATCCTTTGGTCCACGTCCAATTTGTCTTGTGTTTTTTTTTCTGGGCTCCTTACGCAAGTGACCTTTAATTTGGATCTCGAAACCAGTCCGGCCGTTACGCGGAGATCTCGATGTGAAAGAGCCACAATTTATACCGTATTATGAGAATAATTATGTAAAACAAAAAATTTTCTCTTTGAACGGGTACATGGGTACGATGATAATGTTCGAGAACTGATTTTGCCGTGACAGTATTATTAAACATTTATATAACGCTGTGTACTCTTTATGTTATGATTTTAAAGGCTATTTTATCATTATCACTTGACTGTCTCGCTGGTCGTCTGTTCAGATGTTCAAGTCCTGGGTCGAGCAGTATCGAATTTTGTCTAACTTTTATTTTCTAGTGGATTCGGTAGCCTTGATTTGTGCCCGGTGTATGGCGATAGGCTCACCTGTTTCGTAGTGGTACGTGTATTTAGTTCGTGAAACTTGCGAGTAAACACGTCTCTGCCTACCTCCTCGGGATTAAATAATTAAGAGACGATAAAATAAATACGTTATATCCTTGGGTGCTTCGAAAAATGATTCCTACTCGTACACAATACTAATGGTGGTAGATACTGTTGGCGAAAGATCCCCAGATTTAGATGTCATAACAAATAGGACACATACTGGCTTGGCATAATCCCTCAGTGGCGGCCGATGTCCAGCAGTGGACTACAGTAGGCTGATGATGATGATATGATTGTCTGTCGGAGAAAACAATTCTCGGAAATCGACTTGCTTGTACCTACGTAAGGAATTAAAAATTTTGAAGAAGCTCGTCAGGTCTGTAAGAATATATAATATTATCACTTAGTGCCTGCTGCATACCGTGTTAAAAACCGCGCGTGATAACATAACAATAACATTGTCATTCTTGATAGCTTGAATACTATACACTCATTGCTATATTCATGATAAAATCACAACCAATCTCACAATCACAATATATAAAATATAATAAATCGGATAAATTTACTAGTGAATTTACGTCCATCGACACGGACGGCGCAACGCGGTTCCGACAATATCGCTTTAAAACCTATTGTTAACGTCGTACACGTAACGTAATCACAGTGATGTCGGCGGCGGTACCGCCGAAAGTGCTAATATTACAAAACATACGATCCTGTTACAGTGCGCGCCGATAACGAGACGCAATAAACAATAAAATGGCCGCGCGTCAACGGTAATAACTAGATATGAGACACGTGGGCCGGCGGGCGGCAATGCCAGCAGTTGCCCAACGCGTACCAATGTGCCGAGAAATGTGCCGAGCGAGGCGCGTTCGGGTCGTATTAAGAGAGTTTACTTAAATTATTAAGAGCATCGTAACAGTAAAGACTCGTTGGTCGCGTTGGTTGCACAGGCGACTGCTAAACGGGAGGTTCGGGTTCAATACCGAGTCCGGGCACTATTGGATTTTTATAACGTAACTTCACGCCTGTAATCCCCGACGGGGTAGGCAGAGGAATGCAGAACAT
>DWEI01004799.1:0-11345 GCA_018245875.1 Mysoria ambigua
ATATACTACACTAGTTATATCGTTGTAATTATACCATATCGCATTCGTAATTGAGTATTACAATCTAATTATCCTGTAGGCCGATCAATTTATGCATACGCCGGTACCACATACGGGATATATGCGGACGCGCGTAAACATTCCGCACTCGTTATGCGCACAGCCTTATGCGCTCTGGCGCGTGCGTATGTGCACACGCGTTAATATGCGAAAGTGACTAAACGTGTCCACATTCGCTGCCGCTCGGTATCCTAATACGTAGAGATCGGACGCACATATGAATGTATGTGGAAAGATCTCGCATTCTGCAACCGTACTGTTCTCACGACGTCCATTTAACATATGTAACCCTTCAGCCAACAAATCGCCGGTGATTATTATTATTTGTAAATAGTAAACGACCGCGCCTAATGCTTGACACGTCTTTTAAACGCGTCAAGGCTCCTTTACATGTTCATAGTGAAGTTTCTATTGTGCAATTTTAACTCACAAATATTTTTACTTACAAGAAATACAAGAAAGAAATTAAGACACTGTACATCGTTTTAACGTTCGAGCGGCTATTTATATAAATGTGTTTCGAAGGCATCCACGTCTCGCAATTAACATCGTAAGCGGTCGATGATTATTTTCATATCATTCGATAATGGTTAATGAGCTGCATTATTATTTTAAAATAAGTCGTTGACGTTTATTCCGTTAGTCATTGAATAATGTTTATATGAATATAATTAGAATCATATCAAATGAATCAACTTTTTTGTTTTGTTAATCATACTAGTACGATGGAGAATAGTTCTTTTCTTAGTTAAGTTTTAGATTCAAATAAATGACTACTTTTTGAATGTTTAAACGAAACTTAATAGATAAAAGAAATACTGCGTTACTGTTTTTTAATATAAGCATTCCATTGAGTTATTGTAAAGTACAGATTACAATACATTCAGTCCAATTTTATCAAAAATACTCATCGAGCGGCTGTAGTCTTATAAAAATAAAATAGAAAAATATCGAGTGTTATAAAAATCGGGACCCGGCGCCACGCCTTTACAATAGTAGGTAATTTTTCGAGCCATTTACTCTTTCCATTGTCATTGCAAGAGGGGGACTTAACGGTTCCTGATCTTATATTAATAACTGCTCAGAGGTCCAGAAGGATCCTAACCCGCGGTCGTTTGGTCAAAAATGTTTTGTCGATGTAATTTGTCAAAATTTCGCCGTCGGATTTAAATATAATTTATTTCCGCACACTATTAGGATGTTTCATGAGGTATTTTTCGGATTTTGTGCATGTGTTTTTGCTTCGAGTTCCTAATATACATCTTGTTACACACAAAACTAGTGATTAAACTATTGCCGATTGGCTACTCACACTTGTCGTGTGATGGGTTGCAGATTCTGTGGATTTAAAAAACGGGAAGGCTGCTTAATATTACCCAGGATACGATACTATAATGTTCCAGCAGTGGAACAATAGAAGGGTCGATATCGAATACGATACTATATATATATACACCCTTCTAAAGCCTATCTCAGTCCAGTCGTGGACTGAGATAACCCGATGATGATGACGATGTTCTGAAATCAGCGATGCTCGCTAGTGGATGCTAGGCTAACTATACCCTCGAACTGTACTTGTTTAAAGGTGCAGATCCTTCACAAACAATTTATCCCCAGTATCATGAAATTTGTACGCGTTAATATTCGAGATCAAATAATTCGTACACTTCTCCAAAACTGTAATAAATATACTACACTCGCGACGCTAAGATTTATTTAGACAAATATTGCCTTTGGAAACGAATCGTTCGGACCGAACATTCCTATGAATAAAGATTGACCCCATATCTCATTCGGTTAAGGCGTTTTACTTATGGCGGTAGTTGTAAATTTTATTTATTGCACCGCTTATGTCGCAGAGGAATTTCTAGTTTACTCCTGTAGTGTTAAGGTTGAAATTGGTTTGTTAGACAAGTTCTTAGTCATTTTAAATATTTAAAATTTTTCTATTTGCTATATTAAGGTATTCCCATCTTAGCATGGCACTTTATGTATAGAGCTAAAGTAATTTCAGATTGTAATCATCCCTTGAATGTATGATTTGGTCTATCAAAATCCCTCAGTGACTTAGTAATAACCTAATTTAGCTCTTCCAACTCATTTACTGTATCTAGGTGGGTTGATTGAACATTATTTATTTAAATTCAATTCTGTAGCTCAGTTTGCGGGGTTATAAATCTAATTTGTATTACTTCTCTTATAATGTAGTGTAAAGTTTGTATTGAGGCAATTGGATGTTCGTAATTTAAAATGGTCCGTAGTCTTTTCAGGTATGCATCTAGATCTGATAAGCGTTTATGGGCGCCGGTAAGAATGGATGGGTGCGTTACATAGTTCTACATCTATTTGTTCAATTCGCTTAGGAATAATGTTTAGTAATAGCGTTACTTAATAAAGTTATTTATATTTATCTTATTCAAACAGGTATATGGTATCTTTTACATACTTGTATGGATTTTTTTTATACATTTAATCGTCGCTCGGGCCTTATCGTACCGTTCTACACATTATTATCTTACAACTGAAACCTTTAGCAATTTATTGAAAACTGAAAATTCCATCATCATCTTATCTCAGTCCACTGCTGGACATAATTCTCTCCCAAAGGACGGGAAGCTGTCTTCGGCATGACGCATCCAAATTCTGCCCGCATCCTTATGCAGATCGTCATCCCACCTGAAAATTACGCGAAGATCAATTTATTTCTTTGTGTTTTTAACATGTTATTATATGTATTATATTATACAGGCGATCTTAATCTATTCTAAAAGTAATGTCTTCGCCTAAGTTTTTGATGTGTGAATTTGTGTATGAAAAAAATATCCTTGACAATTGTGGCAAACTGACTCTAACCATAGCATTCCAAGTGACTGGTAACAAATTCAAGTCGGATACACATTAATGGCGGGACCTAGGGGTCGATTACGAGCCGGATGTGGGCGGGGCCTGCTTCCCGGCTAATGATGATGACCTGAAGCTGATAGGGTAATTGTTTTCAAAGTTACTAGGCTGTTCGCTTATCGTGTTCTGTTTTAGATTTTCGATAGTTTCACATACATATGTATTTACGAGTATAATAGAATATTCAGCCTATAGGATTTTTTCGGCGGTAGTGTGACTGTCTCGTTGGTCATGTTGGTTACAAGCGCTACTGTAGAACAAGTGGTTTTGGGTTCCAATCCCGAGAAAAGCACTATTGGTTTTTTTTAGATTTTCTAGTAGTGGCTCGCCGTCTTGACATGATTCCACTGTATGGCAAAAGACTCACCATCTAATCCAAAGTGCTACGTTCTATTTAAATTCCTATTCACGTCGCTAGTTAAACAACTTGCGAAAATTACGGTTATTAGTTTGCTTAAGTCCAATTTCAATTGCGTAACTTCGTAAATGTCAAGTTGATTGATACGGTTCAGAGCCCTCGAATGTTTCGCTTGAGAGACATGTCCGGAAGTTCCATATGTGGTGTTTAGTTGAAAAATTTTATCATCTAGCGTGAGCCAGCAGTGTCGCTTTATCTTCTTTCACTATCTTCTTCTTTCACATCGTCTTTCCCTTCGCAAAGGCTTAGCCGGTAAACAAGATGCGCCCCATCAATTCGTCCTTCATGCGACCTCGATAAAAAATTTAGTATATATTCATATGTATGTATATAGTTTATCAGCCATCTGGTTACCATACCTCAAGCTCTCTTGACGCTTAGTTTGGGATCAGATGGCCGTGTGTGGAGGTGTCCTAAGATATATATTTATTTATTTATTTCTTGAGGGCTTATGGTCGTATTCCTTAAGCTGGGCATGCGGGTTGGGAATCGCAGAGAAAAGCAAGTAATTTTATAATTTGCGTAAAATATATTAATTCTAATCTTAACCATATTTGCATAAGTTCAAGAAAAGTGAGTGATATTTACACAAAATAAATTTTACGAAAAAATCTTGTTTACAAACAAGTTTCAGGCAAATATACCAATTACCAAAAACATAAGTACTCCGACTGACTCAATAACAAGTTCTTAACTTTTGGAAGGTAGAAAGATATTCTCAAATATTTATATCACAAAAGCGAGTGGTTCAACCGTTTCAACGAAAAGAAATTCTTGTGTGAGTTTGTCTGTGTATGTATGTCACAAAGCCACACACGTACACCAGCTCTAGAGTTTTAAGCAAAGGGACAAACAAGCGCTCACTCTAAAAGCCGTGTAAATAGACGAATTGTTGCAAGGTCCTTTTATTTACGTATGCAATGTGAGCCCGCATGTCGGGCCCGTAGATACAAAATTTCGAACATCGGTACGATTGAGTGGACAACTTAATATAATTTATTCTGTAAGCCTATTTGTCTATTTCTTGACCACGATTTTCTCGATGAAGCTTATTAAAAACTGACCAACGTTTTATTGCATGCTTCATTCGATAATTGCGGACTGATGGAGTGAGTAATCGGAAATCTTAAAGATGGTTTAAAATAATCTCACAGAATGGGCTACTAATTGGTATAGTTAGTTATTATTGTTGAATTACATAGAGAAATTACCGTCATCATCATTATAAGTCTTTTAAATGGAACAGTTTAGTTTACATTTCTTTTTTTTAAATTTGAATCCTAGAGAGATAAAGTCCACCAACATATTAGGTATTCAAGTAAAACTTCTTTGAAGTTATTTTATATTCTCGTATATGGCCTAACATGCAAGTTTGTTACACTAGACGAAGCAGTTTATCTTAAGCACGACGGTGAAAGCATCCATTTTGCATTTTGGCCGGAAACTTTTGTCACGAACCACTCTTACTTGCATTGTGCTCTCGTTCACCGCACGGCACTTGTGGATGTTCGCAAAGAAACATATCTCCCTCGAACATTGGATCGTATACGTTTTAATAACACGATACCTATCATTTCACGTATGTTTGCCAGCTTTCATCACAAAATCCTCATATCCTAGACGCGGGAATAAAAAAAAATATCAATCGAATACCTGTCAGATCTTCAATAACTTCAGCGATATTACATATCTAGGAGCGCGGTAGTACAAACATACTTCGTAAATACGTTTGTGTCGCGCGAATGTCAACCTTATTGCTCGTACTTAGAGATGAAATAGTTTTCCTATAAAGCGACCGGATTACCATTACGATAAAAGTTTCCATAATAGACTTTATGATCATGAAAATAAGAGTCGAGTCGAGTGCATTGGTGATATTGTTTTGAATATGAAGAAAAGGGGTTGTCAAGCCTAAGGTACGTTTCCGATCCAATGCTCAGAAAAAGTTGCCATTTCGCGAATTGTCTCACCTCAGCTCAGGCAACACATATTCATATTGTATTTTTGAACGAGCAAACTGGGCTGCAGGTGTTGGATATAAAAAAAATTGTCTTTCATTCCAAAAGAACTATCTGTAGGTACTCAGTTATTTCTTAAGCTCCTAGAACATTCTATTGCGGTACGATTCCAACTACATCTATCCCTAAATTTATTCTGAAGTTGCACCGCTCTGTAAACAGGCTCTAATTCAGACGCGGAGCGTTCTTGTTCAGTCGTCTTGTTTACCAAAGAGCTGTTTCTTCCAGGTTTCAAGTTACATGAGTTTAGATAGGTACTCACATAGCCCTCTATGAAAATACATTCACTATTCATCATTTAGGTCTCTGGATGATGGACCCCGTTGTTCCACTAATATATATAATAAACACTAAAGCACTGAAAATGTTGGTAATTTTCATCTATAAACTAGTAGGCTTCCAATAGGTCAGTGATCTTCCATAAACTTAAATTAGCAGCACAATAACTATATATACTGATCCCTTATATATATACTGATAATATATACTGATCCCTTCGTTCTCGCCCAAATTTGGATGCAGATCTTGACTCCAGAGGTTTTTGATTGAATAGCTGTAGGACTTGTGACCTAAATACAAAGACTTTACCGATTTTTGCAAGTCGCAAATTTCCTCGTCACTTGCATCGACAAAAGACACTAGTTACATAGTCAAACGTGAACTTAGCACTTCGAAATTTGCTACCTTTTCTACCTAAAAGCTAGAGTATAAAGTTTGCTTCTTACATTGATAAAGCCGACATATGTCATCGTGCCGCCTTCGTGTTTATTAAGAATCTTTCATAAACCGTGCAAATAACGGTCATTTTATTTGTTAATATTTGTATTTCCCGATATAGCTCTTGCGTAAGTTCTCGGTAAAATCCCTTACATTTATTGATCCCTTATAATATATCCTTATAGTATAAATGTAAATAATGTAAAACAACATTTACAGTGTTAAAATTATTTACTCATATGTATAAAACATGATATAAAAATATATCAATTATCTCAATTATAAACACTCCGCTTTTACGATATTCAAATAGAAAAGTAGACAATACTAGCCACCAAACCCTCGTTGTCCTCTTGACGTCACCAGTTTGATTAGATTCATGATACATACACAATAAAACCCCACGGGATCCCCCTACAAGTTAATCACGGACAGGCCTTCTCAAATTATTCATAGACGATTTACTGGATCCAATGCCACGTTCGCCGTTGAGACTGAGCTTGTCAAAGTGTAATTAGTTATCTATCAAAATGCACGCTCTGACACATGACGTAATTTTTTTTTAAATTGTCTAGATGAGATTCAATAAAATATATGATATTGGCTATGATCGTTCGCTTGTTGTATAGTAGAAAAAATAATATTAGCTCCTCAAATGACAGGTAATTTAAACTACAGTCATGATCGATACTGTAGCATATTATTGTTATAGCAGAGAGCTCCAGCTGCCAAGTATCTGTATATTCTGTATCCCTAATAACCCGATGTGCTTAATCTACATTTGTCAATCTCGCACGTAGGTTTCTGGTACTTCTGACTCCGTGACTCTCCCTGACTGTATGTATCAGTACTGTTAAAGAATTCATCAAGATATACCTATAATCTACAAATAATTATTTTATATGACGGTTTGGTGACAAAATCAACCCGAAGAGAGACCAGTGATTGAAAAGTTACTCTATTGCAGTTTTGTGTTGTTGGTAAGCGAGTGTTGAAGGGAAGCATTGTAGTGGCAACATGTGGGATACTCTGCCCCGACATTACTCACCTATGGGCAATAGCGTACGCAGCGCAAGGAGATGTGGTCTGCGATCCTCAACCCGTTATCCCAGCATAGGGACTATGGGCATAACCTCTCAGGGTAAGCCTATGTCTATCAGTGGACTGCGATAGGCTGATGAAAGCTTGAAGCATGCTCCATCACTGCTCCAGTGCAGGCCAGCCTTTAACGGATCTGTAACAGATTAACACTTAATGATTCAAATTGATCGTATCTTAACTTGCTGAGTACGCTGGTACTCTTAATGTGCACTATAGATGGTGAAAATCCCTTAAACCTTTTAAAACGGTTTTTATGATTTAAAAAAGCGAACTAATTACGGTGTAATGGAGTTTTAGTTAGCGTAGGCGGAGTGAATTAGGAGTTCGGGTCCACAGGGACTCTGAGGGGTGCCATTTTTTAGGCAGACACTGTAATGTATTTGGCTTTATGAAATTGATGAGGTTGCTAATTCTGTTTGATATGTTTTGACCCAGTTGCGAGAAACATCACGGGAACTCGGAAAATGTTGGCGCTTGTGCCGCTCAGACTCTTGCATGATATCCAGCTAATCCCGACATGAACGTCCCAGATTCGTAACTCTATAAAAATATATTTCATATGATGCGAATATGGAAGGATTCAGGTGCCGAAGGCAACCTAGACACGCCCAGCTTGACTGCCAGGTACGATGGAGACGTTTTAGGTATTCAGGTTTGTTAGCTATATTTTTAAATGTATCTAAATGTTTAGTATGTTTGAGTGATATGCATATGAAAGATTCAACAGAAATGATCATAATTACTGTAAATAATCGTGGCATAAATTAAGTTAATAATTTAATTCGTGCAACATTGACGTTAACGTGTTAATAAAAAAATAACAGTATTATTCGGTATAGCTGTTTTTATTTATTCCAGTACCATTCTGTCACAACATTCAACCTATTCTACATTTAGTTTGCTTTTAATAAAAGAATAAAATTTTATCAAAAACATAATTCGATCGTCACAATTTAATACCCAGCGTTGTCATTCACTCATTCACTTTGTGACAACAGCTAATTTCCAGACCCCTGGGGTGGGCGGGAAGTGTACACAAGTCACGGCAATGATGCCCATAATGTCTCATTCTATGATGTGGGTACTCTGTTGCCGGTGACCTTGACACGGTTTCCTCCTACCCTCCATGTACGCAATCGCCCCAGATGTGTTGATCCATATGTATCTGTCTGTATTATTTGCGACGTCAATGTCAGGAAATCGCTCGTGACTTCATCGGGGTAATAATTTTGGAGCGGTGTATTGAGTGCGTGTTCCTAACGGTCGTGACATAGTCTATTCGTATTCGGTCATGTTTTACGACGACTCGTACATGGATGCATGCTCTTGATTAATAGATAGTCAACCATGCTTTGGTTGACCTTCGCTTGGGAAAGTTACTCCTTTAAAATTACCCATTTTGCTATTTTGACTCGCTCAGTGTAAAAAATACCGACGTAAAACTCCTAATAACTGCTCATTACGTTCGTGTTCAGTTGTGTTCATTGCTTGTCATGTTAGTTAAATTTAATCATTTGATCGCGTACTAGTAATTAAATTAATTCAAGATCTAAGGGTGTGTCATATTTTCTTATTTTTAATGTTGTACCGTCTTAAATTAGTGCAATTTATTTCAGATGTATAAGTAGGTATAAAGTTTTTTTTTTTATTTTACTGTGTCTGTTTTATATTACTTTTACAAAAATATAACTGTTATCATTTTACTCTCATTGCTTGTAAAATCGCGTCTTCTATACATTATTACCACCTAAGTAAGGCTGAGATATATTTACAATGTTTCCCAAGCCTATTTTTTCCCAAACCTAACAACCATTTAATTGTTTCAGTCGAAATTACGATACAATTTTTCAAATGACTTTATATTACGCATCCGAGTTGCTTAATCGTAGTGCCCAAGTTTTAATTAATCTCTCTCATCATATTTCAAAGTGATCCATGGTCTTTTTGTTAATGAACCCAAAGGATTTAGCCTACAATTTTCTAAAGCGCTTTGACAGAGTTTACTTTTTTCCGAGAGTATTTTAGCTGCGTCCGCGTTACTTAGTCATGTTTTACTCATTAATTCCGAAATTCGTGTGATATTCTGACGGCATGCATGAGTGTTTTGTTGATATTTCACTACGGAAAAAGCGTCAAATAACTTCTAACTTCGTATCCATTTCGGCTAACTTTCACAAAAGTGAGATTTTTAGGCCAAAAGAATCAGTCTTTATTACCTCAGTACGTATACGCGATATGTCTCTTGTTACTGCTATGTGTCATAAAATTTGCCGACTTCAAATTGACGTCGAAAATGTAGTAGGAATCCTTTATGCGCGTAGTAAATTTTAATAATCTAACCCTCGCATCGCCTTAGTTCAAATTCCAACACAAAATTTCAAATTCCTGAGCATTACGAGCCGAGTTGCTTAATTGTAGTGCTCAAGTTTTAATTAATCTCTCTCATCATATTTCAAAGTGATCCATGGTCTTTATGGTAATGAACACTTAGGATTCTTTCTAGAATGTTCTTGAGTGTTTTCGGGTACATTTTTCTTACAATTTGCGCATGTTTTGACAGTTTGCCTCAATGTTATCGTTGTCTACAAAGTACCTGGCACATATTTTTTGAACGTATTACACCAATTTTTTATATTATTATTTTTTATAATACATATAATATTTCTTTTTTAATAATACCGAAATGGCATTCACGAAACCTTGTGAATATGCCGTGTAAATATACAAAAAAGATGCTAACAGTTGGAAGGCTCTATTTTAATTTGTGGCGTTAACTTAAAGGATCAACGTTGCGCATCGCCTGAATACATTCTATTATCTTTTAAGGGAGAACTCTGTATTAATTACCGAAATTGCCCCGGGAAGTTGTTCAGTGCTAATGGGCGCTTTGAGTCGACGGTTTTTTGGCCTCCGTGTTATTTTAAAGGATCCGCTCCCCCCTTAAACGCCGTGGTCACGACGCAAAGTTATGTTTTTGGTCTTTGAGCTTGTTAATGTTAATTAATTAAATTGGTCCACTTGTCTTGTTGCATCTGAATTTAAATTAATTGTTTGTAACACTTTTGTAGCGAATACGTGTATTTTGTTTGAGTTGATTAACTAAATTGAATTAGTGGTGACGCTCTTTAACTTGACGCTTTTGCGAGTCGCAAAATATTTGCGATTAAAGTGAGCAATAGGTGGCTTTTCTTCGATGGGACAGTTGATCAAAACCTAGTGATGCTAATGACCAAACAATGGGTACTTGAAATCTTAGTACACCCGCCAGTAGGATCCTATAAATGCGTCAATGTGTGAGCGAAAGGAATCTCGCGTTACCGACGTGGGTAACACAAAGAGCGATTTATTCCCAATAGCCGTATACAAATGAATTATGGAACCATTCATACCAACACACGTCACTAAACACAATTTAAGGGGAAGTAGGGCCAATATGGGACACAGCGCTCACTCGAGCAAAGCAATAAATCAATAATGCGATATTATATAAAATTCCCTTCCATATATCAAACTGGGGCGTTCGTATTGTGAAGAAAAACGTCCAATTCACCACGACCTCTGCTTTCCCCCTATCGTCTAGATGTACAAGTGACGATTGGGTGATGAGCGCGCGGAATGGAGGTCTATTTACGATTGACGTTGTACGTCAAAGTCGACTAATGCATTATTACCAGGATACTTATTGTGCTCATTGATTTTAACATTTTAACTTTTATGCCTTTGTGTTTTTAAACGTATTTTCCTGTTTCCTGAATAGACGTGAAATGTTTTATGTGATTTCCATTAAAGGAGTATCTTTTTATGTAGATTTGATGAAACACGTACATATCTCCAAAAAATATATTGTAAGAGTAATAAATTGTTTTTGAACCTATCTACAAGTTAGCTTGCGCTTATATATCCAATTTTCTATTAATATTAACATGAACTGGAACCCATTCCTGTGTACAACATTTCGACTGTCACTAAACTCTAATCGATGCGACAGAGCAAAATGGCGACGCGTTTAAGTAAAAGGCCAATATACCCCAATCACGAGTGAGGATAAAAACGCAGGTGAGAAAATTGTCCGCCATTGTGGTGCCCCGGCCCTAACACGGTGACAAAAGGTCGATTTTGTAACCCAATAC
>DWEI01004800.1:0-11345 GCA_018245875.1 Mysoria ambigua
TTAAAACACCCACCCTGCGTCTGTTCGTTACCAACCCTCCTGTGGTATACTGAAACCTGGAACTGTCGTCTCAGAGTCCAAAGGGTGTTATTTCATTTCGGGCTACTATTGAGTTGTCCGTAAATTCCAGTGAAGCATTACAATTATTGCAGCGAGGTCATATGAGCGCATCATGTGCATACACACTCACGAAATACTTAACAGTCAGAGATAACTTCCCGCCAGTATTTATCCGAAGAAGTATACAGAGAAGTGTAGTTTTCAACAAGATGTATGTTATAAGCAGTTTTATATTGCGCTATTACAAGCAATATTATGTTAGAAACATATTTTTTTTTTACTACAAGGAAAAGAAACACAAGATTTCTTGTTCAGCTGTCCCATCATTAGACCAACTCAGTATATTAATTTATAACACAATAACTAATTACTTCAATTCATAACGTAACCACTTCGGTATTATAAATATTAAATGTAGGATAATGCTTCAAACAATGTACAATGCCAATACATTTACTGAAAGAACAAACTCTAGATGTCTTTCGTCAGCAAAGCGTAACATAAGCATGTGCGCCGAGCGTTCAAACAATGTAACTGAAGAAAAATATTTGTACAATCGAAAATTGTAAGAGACTATGGCGTTTATGAAAAATGTTCGCGATCATTGTCAACATCAACATCATCATCATTTTCATCATCACTAACAACATGATCAGCCTATTGATGTTCACTGCTGGACATAGACCTCCCTTGAAGGATGATGCTCGTAATTCCCAGGCTCGAAAACAATAAATAAGCGTTTCCGTTACAAAAAAGTTATTTTTTTTACGCAATGTCTGGAAATTCATTTGATTATATTTAATATCGTTTTATTAAAGAACAATATTTTATTACAATTATTATGGAAGATTTTGTCATTTATCACATCTATGTACGTGACAAAAATGTAATACAATTATACAGTATGACACAAATAATATTACTAAATCACACATCCTAGTAGAAAAAAAAAACTAACTATAAGTCAAACAGTTCTCAAAATTCGAATATAATTCAATAAGATTAAACGTCGTTGAATTTTTTACATAGCACAGGTAATGAGTATACCGCCATAAATCTCTACTCAGCGCTGCTTGGGCGCACAGACTGCTGTGTCATTACAGTACAAAAGTGTCTTATGAATGTTAAATTTATTTTGTAACAGATATTGTCTCGGTCGAGTGGTTGGTAGTGAGAGCGTGAGTCCTGGTTCAAATTCCGGATGTGGTACTATTAGATTTTTCTGACTTAAATTGTCTAATTTGAAGTTCTAGTAGGCTCACTTTTTCAAGGACGGGACTTAAACGGAACTAATGAAACGGGGGAATGTACTGCACTGCTCTGCCCACCTTTTCGTGATTACAGGCGTGATGTTACAAAGACACTATTTCTGGATATACTACTAGAAAATTGTTTCTTATCTTTCTATAAGCCGATAAATTAGGGCTATGACTGTTTTGATCGTGAAAGTACAACCAATTTGTTGGTGTGTCAACTTTATTTATTAATTTATTTATTATTTACTGTCAAATTCCAGTCTAGGTTACAAGGGGCGAACTTGACGCCTAGTGGCCATAATCACAAAGGTTCAGTTTGCAACGAGTTTGCAACTTAATAATATACATTACTCCTCGCTTGTTTACTTTATGAAGGTTGACATAGGAACCGTTTCGCTTAAAGTTTGCTTGTCCCATACTAGTTATATGAAATTTACGCCTCGAATTAGCGTTGTAAGCAATTTTGACCATTATTTCGATTTAATTTTATATTTAAGTCCTATCAGACATTAATGTATAAAGTAACTCCACGCCTGTAGTACCCGAAGATGTAGGCAGAGGAATGTAGTAGTGGTAATCTAGTGGTGGTTCGGAGTCTGGATATGTGCTCGAAGTATGGCAATACCCTCACCACCTATTCCATTATGTAGCATAAACGTATCTGGTGAAGCGTGGTAGTGTACTTCATTCTTCTGTTCACCTCTTCGGGGATTACCAGCGTGGTATTACGTTGTTATAAGTTAGTCAAAAACCACATCTATATGTCCGTTATATACAAATATAACCAAGGCCTATGTAAAGTCTGCGGCTATACATAATCCCTCGTGCTATTTAAGTGGTTTCGTTTTCACGAAACCCGGGAACGGTGTGGTCCATTACCAAGGTTGCTTCGAAATTGACCTGAGCTTGTGTTCCCAACGCGCAATTTCCGTTCAAGAATTTTAGCTTTTATATCTCTAGTCGTTCTTTCTTATGATGTTCGCTCATTTCCTCTGTCGCTTTCTTTGGCTGGACACCGCGTTACAATACCAAAATTATTACTCAGCCACATGTTATACTTTAACACCTTTTCAATTCGAGTACTGACTTTAATTGTACATTTTTGGGATCACTTCCATATGTACCTTGGTCATCGCTTGTGGTTTCAAAATTATTGTTCATAGAAATACTTTAAAAATTTCCTTATTAGCCTTCAGTAGTCTTTGACTTCAATAGTAGGTATTGTTAAACTTTTACAGAAAGAAATATTTTCTAAGAATATAATTTTCGATCGTTGGACCTCACTGTGGTCGTCGCCATTTTGTTTTTCGCATCTGGCGTCAAACAAAAAAATAATCAGCGGCTTGTTTTTCTACAAAGCCAGTACCTATATAGCTTAATAGCAAACGAAAATCAAATGTTTTGGTAAATAATGTTGTTGAATTAGAACGAAATTCACAAATACTCGTCTGGATTTAATTTATATTACGAGGTTTTAATAGTTCACCGTGAATAAAGTGCCATTAATTTCACAAATGGACCGCGTACAATGCAAAGTTGTTGATAACGTTCTAGAAAATGATTGTTGGAATAATAGTTGGTGTAATGCTTTATTCCAATCACTGTAAAAGTGCTTTACAATCTATAAAAAGCATTTTGTATACTGTACTTGTATCGAAAAAAACATGTTTATGTTAACATTTGTTATTCTTCCGCGTAAAAACCATAACCTTGTCTATACATGAAAGGAATCATCTTTAACTATAGACGTATAAACGTGAAAATTAATTTACGATATCGCCGACGGTCAGAATCGGCTCTTTTGCATTTTACCAATGATTTATGTAAACCGATCGTAAATTTAACACAAAACGTATGGTTACCGCTCAGTTGTATTATTGTACTGGCAAAATGTACCAGTGCGTAGCACGTGAATATTTGGAATACGTACAGCTTACGGAATTTATTTTAAGAAATGACCAGTACGATATATCCAGAACGGCAATGGGTATACAATAATACCAATATATTTATATAAAAGCTGACAGGTTTATTGCAAACCTATATGAATGACTATTTAGAATAGTTCAACATACATATCAGAGTGAGGGATTCAGCGCACCTTAGAGTTTTCGGTAATATATTGCAAAGTATATCAAGTATGTTCAACACGCAGTTGGATAACGTGGCAGCTGTCTTTCGAAGTTTTTTATTTAAAAGGAGCTCCGTGTTCAGTACTGGAATGATGAAAGCACTGATTAATGATGATGAAGTACATATATATTGCATTGTGAACTTATACAATAGACTTAAATGCACACATTGTCATTTTTATTACGTGTGGTTAGAGTTTGATTGCTATAATTGATTGGCAAAGTTCCAGTGCATTCTAATACCAAATGAAAATTATGATATTTAAATGCTAACCTATTCAAGAAACCTTTGTTTCAACTTTTTATTACCTCTTGGATTTGATCGAAGTACATCTAGGTGTGGCTCTTCTGTCAACAAAATTTACACTCGCCTTACAAATCTGTTTTATTACTGTACTGTCGTTCATTATTTCTACTTGACGGAACAATTTCAGTATCCCTACAATGATTCTATCCGCTACGTCTTCTTTCACACCACACCGTTCTCTGATGATATCAGTTCTAATGTTAGCGAAAATATTCGTGTAAAAAAGTCAAAAGGAACCGAGGAAATCTAAGTAATATGGCTTTGCGCGAAACGGCGTAGATATAAACTCTTCGAAAGTTACGTTAGAGAGAGGCGACACAATCGTAAACAACTATTGAGTCGGTAATGAAATACCTAATAATACTAAAGCCAAGTGCTGGCGTCAGTTGACTTGAATTCAGGAACTTACCAGTTTTCGAACTACCGCTGATTTATAATGCAGACCTCTTCCAACTGTTACCTGATTTGCGAGCTCGGGACATTTCCATTGTTGGAATCAATTTATGAATATTTAGGCACTTCTAAGCCGCCGGTCATTCTCAATTGCAAATCTGTGTTTTGGTGTAACTAACGTGTATAGTTTATAACAATATTAATAATTCTATAATCTTTTATTTTTTGCTCTTATTTATTTGAATATATTATGTTCTTTATTGCTAGTGACAGAAGGTGGAGTTGATGCCGATTAGTATTTTCTATAGTTCAATCCACGCGATCATTAAAAGTTTGAGTAGATATTTAATACTGTTATTGGCATTGCTTAAATTGAAACTATTGTTAATCAGTTCAATCATTATCGTTTATTATAAGCCAATCTATTTTTTGCTTATGAAAATAGACATGTCCGCTATCGAGAGCGTTATATGAACCCAGATGTAGGAATATTTTTTTTTGCTTTCTATGAAAATACCATAAATTTATGGAAAGATAATACAAAACATTAGAGATTTTTTTTTAATCAATAATGACCAACATTTTATATAGTTTTAGACGGGTCTCTGTTGAGAATGAGAATGTGTCTGAGTGAAAAACCATAAATAAGGATTCTTATACTAAGGATTCTAAGGTTATCTCCCGATTTAGGTTACCGTTATATTTCGTTTTAAAAACGTACACTTTGTAAGGGATGACGTGCGTACCACGTCTTTAACGTTAAGACCCTAACAGAAAGTGCTGACTCAGATTTTATTTAATAATATGTCTTATATTGTACCTATTACTTTAAAATGTTTAATTAAAAATTTAACTTTGCTAATTTAATATTAAAACATTGCGATCCTACCACTATAAGATATACTCTTAGCTTGTTTTTCTACTTTAAAGTTGTTTTAAAGGCTCGTTTGCCAGTTTAATACAATTTTAAAATTCTCAATTGTAACCGCAATCTCAGTGGATTGAAATAAATATTTAAACAGGCTTAGTAAATAACTGTACATGTTTTATTTTCCATAGGGATGTTGAATGTTTGCATCAAATATCCAAAAATATAACTTGTAGAACTAAGTTTCACTATGAATTAGGTGAGCTTGAGTAAAGTATTAATTTAGATTTATTTATTGGCCAGGTGTAATATTGATAACTATAGAAAATTTTATTTCAGAGTTTTAAACTTCTTTTAAAATTTTAAACTTCTCGGCTTTAAATTTCCTTAAGTACTATGCAAGTACGTGTATAAATAATATAGTGACGATTCAACTCAACTTTTCCCTGCTGTGGGCAGCGTCGCTGTCATTGAACAGATGGCACCACTGTCGACTAGATGGCAGCACCATCGTCACTGACAAGATGTTGCCGATATTGTGAGTACTCATTGGAAACTATCATATTGTCTAAGTTTTTCATTTACACGTTAGTGTAGATAAAGAGATGACGTTTAGACGTAACTTAAAATGATAATAAATAAGTAAATTATGTGTTCAATAAATAAATAATAACCTTTAAAAAAATCTAGTTTCAAAAAAGGAGATTATCTTCATCCCCAACGGAAAACTATATCCTCAAGAAAAGCGTATTGTATAAACAACAACTATTTGAAAACTGAACGCGATTCAGACGCGTCTTAAGGCCTTACAACGCCGCAAAATCCATTAAACTTAGACAATGGTTGAGAGCGATGTGTACACAAGTTTGCTTAATGCGTTGTTCAATTTACTTACTAGCAAGGTATGAACAAATCTTGGTACATTGTTCAAGATCCGTAACACAGCTAAAAGCTTAAGGGTAGATACTGTTATCATTATTTGCGTAGTGCCCTTAAACATTTGTTCAATCCATAGATTGATATTATCGCGCAGAGTCCTTAGAGAACTATCGAAATTGGTAACAGCTGTGGAAAATTGGCTTTATAAATCAATAACGAAAGGCTAATATAAGATTTTCTGGAAGGAGCATTAGTCCGTAATTCTCTGGCAGACTCCAAGATAAATATGAAGGCGGGTGTGATGAAGTTTTTGTAAAATCTTTTGTTTTTCAATTAAAATGCATTATTTGAATTTTATTTAATTAATTGTATTATTTAATAAGCAATAATTGTCATCATCGATCGTTTTATCGTTCTACTGGTTGAGGGGGTTGCTTTCTCGATACGAAGAGACTTAATAAGGTTGTAGTCTGCCACGTTTGACTAACGAGGGTAGACTTAACCCAACATCAGAATGTTATGGAAAACTCCAATGTATACAGTTTCCTTTTTGGTGATCTTTGTCAGACGTGCAACGAGTAATATTTAATCTTGAAAATGTACAATTTCTTTTATTAAATAGGTGGGCGCTAGGTATTCAACCCAAGAACTCCAGTGTCTCCGGCTGAAATCTGCACCACAACGCTATTCCTGCTCCACGCGATATGATATTCAGTTTATAGATAATTGCTTATTGTCGAACAGCAATTTAGCCAAGATCATAATTACTTATTGCATGAACATATAGTACATGTTTACCTTGGCCGGGTCCTGGTGGTTGCTGGTGACGTAGACGGACGCCCGGCGGCCGAGCAGCGTCCGGCTCACTATGGAGCTGCTGCGCCGCCCCGTCATCCGATCTTGCGGCACCGGAAGCATCGTGGCAGTTCACAAATACGACAGCCCTCTTTCACACGCTCAGTTACAATTGGTTCCACAAATTTCACAATTTACACCATTTTGTTCCAATCGGGTATCATTGATCACAGCAAAGATTGTTCTTGGCTCACCGACTTGTTCACATCAGATCGTTTTATGAATATAATTTACTTGACATTTGTTTCAAATATATTAAATGTATTAATATTCGATGCTTGTTATACAACTGTCATATTTATTCATCCAGTTAGATTTTCTAATACATAATAACTTTTCTAAGCAATGTCTGTTATTATCTTTTCGGACGTCACTAAATCCTTATTCGATTGCACCTGGTGTGTTCCTACAGGCACGTTAATTTTTAATTTGGTGTTCTAAAGTAAAGCACCTAAGGGATAAGTTAACTAGACTACCTATAATAGTTAGTTTGTCGCGCGAGTTTCCTGGTCCGGCGCGCTCTTTGTTATAGTTCCGGAATGTTTCATCTGAAACAAAGAGAAAGAATTTTTTACGTGTTCAAAATAAAGGAAAATGTCCAGATGTGATGGAGGTTGTTCGTACGGAACGTCTTTTTAACATTTTTACCCACCGTACTGAATTTGATGTGGGTATTTTTGCATTATGTAATAATGCTAGTATATTGATAATAGTGTAATATGATGGAATAGCGTGTGTTCAAATAGGCCAGATACTGGCCGAGAGGGGATTCCGAAGTCCCATGTCCGGCGTGCCTGTATGGATTGAGCGATGAATATAAAAGTGCCGCAAAACCGTTGGGACAGATATTTGGTACTCGGCACCCTCTGCGTAGCCCGTGACGCACGTGTCGTGCAAATATATATGTATGTAATAATATATATTCATATAGTATATTAAATAGTATATTATTACGTTATATAGTATATTAAAATCCATCTTGATCAAATAGGTTAGGATATCTTGATCAAATAAGTTAGGATATCTTGATCAAATAGGATCAATAGTTCGGGGACTTGGAACTCTTTGAAACCTGTGTGTATGTATGAAGAGAGAGCTAAATATAGTAGAAGCACCTCAGGTCGGTGCACAGAGAGATATTTGTATTCGATTCTCTTTGTCTACCTCGTGATACAGATATGACATGATGATATAATTATTACATCTTATACATCGGAATAAGCTTACAAAAACGTGATCTACGTAGCCAGTCTTATAATTTATTCCTCTATATATGTATGTTGTGTGTTCACGAGCATCTGTGTATATATATGGCTTTTATGGAAATTTGAATAGCGTAAAGTATACGAGTACACGTGAATTTGTGTAACTTGAATTATAAATGGTAGGTACCTCATGCTGAGTGGATTGTGAAAACACAGTGTTATGAATTATTAAAACACATTATTAATACAGAATTAAGGAACTGTATTTATCTGGGCGTCATTTGATTCGTCATCATAATCATATTGAAATCAATAGGAGTCCAGGCATAATTTTTTTGTTAAATTATATCAGGAGGCATACAATCTTGGAATTAAAATATTTTTCCAATAAATTACCTTTGTATACATATTTTTTTCTATAAAATGGTAACTAAATCCTATTAAGTAATCCTATTAAGCATAAAACGAAAGCAGCTCAGCAAAGCGTGCGTGATATGAGTAGTGGGATACGTCCTGGATTTGCGAATACCGCAAATGGGCTCGAAAGCCCTCGCACAGTTCATTTGGTGTAAGAGCAAATGTAGGTTCGCACTCGGAAATATACACTCCCTTTACACATTTCATTTCCTTTGGGTTTTCAGACGGATCGAGTAACGCTGACGCCAAATGAGTTTAGGTCTCGAGTTTATTTTTCTCTGTGAACTTATGTTTATAATGAAACGAACAATAATTTTGATGATAATAGATGATATTAAGCAATTCTTTAGTAATTGTTGTTTTTTTAATAATTTTTGAATCTGCCTAAGCAGGTAACGTTTTTGTAACGAACCGACGTTTATAATCCAAGGGCCTGAAACTAAAGTATATTTTTACGAGTGTTCTGTGCTATGTTTAGGAGCTGTATGGTTATTCTCACCTTTTCAGATCACATGGCCGTGTGTATAAATATCCTGAGATATATTTATATATCATTCGTATACAATTTTGTTAGGAAGTTGACACGCGAATAATATTTAATTAACCGATTAAACTAGAAATAATATTTACAGCTACAATGTTATGTCACGTAACAAACTAACATCACACCCGTAATTCCAGAGAAGAGAAGCAGAGGAATGTAGTGCGGTCGCACGTTCTGTTTCCATCCTACAATGGAAAAGTAGGTGAGCCTCGAGCTATACTCCGAGCATATGTTCAGATTTTAAACAACTACTGAAAAATTTAAGAAAAAAATAGTATTTTTTATCTTATATTCTTGTAATTTTGACAACCTATTCACCGCTAGTCGTGTATTTTAGCATTCAAATCATCCTAATTCCATTAGTATATGGTTTTCATTAATATAAAAAATTATTGATTGTTACAAACAAGTATATATTAAACTACTCAAGATTTTGATGAACGGAAAACTTAACATTTCAGTATATTTCGTTAGTTACACATCTAAGTAGGACTTTTTATGTTTGGATTACGAATAAATTTTTATCTCATTATGTGTGTTATTTTCTCAAGAACCATAAATAATTCGTTTATCAGCTGAATCGTTATTCGTTATCAATGAATCAGCTGTTACATGCATGTTACTAGCCAGAACGTAAATACCAGTAAGATTCGTAGATCTCTACTGACCCTTTGTAACCTGAGGTAATTTTATTTTTCCGCGACGTACTGGGAATTTAATTTGGTTCGACCGTCGTTTCTGACTTTTTTATAATAGTAATTACCATAAATTTTTATATCTCAAATTTTACTGAGTTTAAATCCACTTTAGATACATCAACATTGTCACTTCTTATCCACATGAAGGTAGGCAGAGACTCAAAACTTCCTGCGTTATTCCCTAAATTCTTTTAATACTTATCATTCATCGTATGTGAATGATTATAATTATATACATATATGTTTAAGGAATATATTTATTTTTATTTTTTATCGCATGAATTCTATCATTAAAATACAAAAGCGGACGAAAGTAATGCTTAATGTCATGCTGCAGGCTTCAAACCATAAAAAGAAATTAAAGTTTGAAAAGCTGAACCTTTCGTCTTATTTTAGTTTATATGATCTTTAAATCTGATTCCATGAGAAGACCCGTATCAGATAGCGACACAATGAAAGGATTGATATTAATAATTATGACAATGATAATGATAAAGATGATAACGATAAAAAGCATTATGATAATTGTGATAAAGATATTGAACATAATTATAATGATAATGAGGATTATGATAATTATCATAACGATAATGATGACAATAATAATGATGATAATATAAATGATGATAATGATATTGGCATACAAAATTGATAACATAACGTCACATATGTATTTCCCTGAAGTTCTAGACAAAGATGTGTATTACACTCCCACGTTTGTCCAGTTATGTTATAAGATACAATTGAATCGGGGCTGGGCCTGTTGCTAGTACACCGGGCATACATCCAGACACCGTATTACTATTGGGCATTTCGATCGAACCCAAGATCTCTTGAGCAGGCTTTAGCAGTCAAGCTTGCAATTACTAGAGGCGGTCAATATAATATTAATAGTTTAAGAAAATATAACATTGGACGATTTGCTACAATGTTGAGACTGAGCTAAATTGTGACCCGTTGGTCCCGTTCGGGTCTGAGGCAGTAGAATTAAACACGTTCGGCTACGTGACAACCACTTTACTTTCGCATTGTTACAAACGCTTTGTGAACGTAAACTGTTTTGTTCTACAGAACAATAGGTCCATCCATCCATTAGTGTTATATATTAACTTTGTTTTACCTTAATCCTTTTAAACAAATACTTTATCTTCTTAACAGGAAAGACGGAAGTGCTGCCATCTAGGCGATAGTGGTCTCAACTGCGTCATTCGTTGTTAACATATTGAGCCACTACCCAAATCAAAAAACGCTCTAGTTAATGTGCAACTTGTACCTAAAGCAAGCATTACGTGATGCTCAATTTATCAATGTCCAAATTCATTACAGTTTAAACATAACACACATATCTATATAGTTCAAACTATTAGCTCATGTACAATTGGAATTGAAATTGTAAAACATTAAGGTCCGATTAAGAAAGTCCCAAGATTCCTCATCTAATAATACCTAACTTCTTTTTGCAAATTTTCCTATTATATTCGTGTTATAATGTTACTATGTGGTTCAATATAAATTGAAAGCAGGTACGATTTAAATTAATTAACTCGAAATAAATTTGTTTTATTTACGTTAATATCATTCTATTAACTTCAATTTTCATCGTTGTCATCGTGATTGTCAGTCTCTTTTATATTTCCACCATTAGATACGGCTATCCTTTGAGATGGAGGCGGTCAAGGTCATAGTTTGCACGGGTGATGACGTTGATTTTGGCAGCCTGCATAAGAGACC
>DWEI01004801.1:0-11345 GCA_018245875.1 Mysoria ambigua
TAACTTTAATATCGTCTGCGATGCTATTTATGTATTTCTTGTAGGCAGCGTCAATACGATATTTAAGGTCAGCTCTATGTTGAATGTCAGTTTGTATTATTAATTAATGACGAATACTGAGGAGCTATTATGACTTTTGATTTTGATCATCAATCCTGTACAAGAAAGATCTCAAGGCTATATATTTTTAAAAAGGCATTGTGTTTTTAATAGGTGGGGTTGTTGAGCTGGTTCCAATGAGTAATTAAATAAATAATAAGCTCAATTTTAGTTGCTACGTCTCATAACGTGTTCTCTAGTTTCAGTGAAGATCGGATCACAACAAAGCATGCAAATCTTGTCCCAGCCTGAGTGGAAATTCCCAATGACTGGGAAATAATTTCACTATGAACTGCTTTCAGAGTTTTGTAAAAGACGTAAGAGCGCACCGAACAAAGCGTCACCATATAAACATTAAATGATATGTATCAAATTTATTATACATTAAATTAGACTACAAATTTTGAGACGGTTTTACATTTGAAACCAAATCTTATTGAGGAGGTAATAAGATTTAAATTCGTGCGCATTATTTTACACTATTGTACCTATACAAAATAAATATTATAATATATACGATAAGCACGTTGAAGTGGCAATGGGCTGGTCACGTCTGCCGACGGACGGACGATCGGTGGAGTCCGCAACTTCTGTAGTGGAGAGCGCGGCTCGGCAAGCGTAGTGTAGGACGCCTCCGGCCAGGTGGGATGACGAGCTGCGGAAGGCAGCAGGCAGAAGCTTGATGCGGCAAGCCGAGGACAGCGCGCAATGGCGCTCTTTGGGGGAGGCCTATGACCAGCAGTGGACTGAGATAGGCTAATTATGATGATGACTATGATGATATACCCTTTTGTATATTTAATAATATATATTGAAGTGATATGTATTTTATTGTCTTTTTATTCATAAAACTCGCTCGTATATCCAATACAGAAAACCGTATTAAAATAAAATCAATATTCAAGATAACACCGAATAAAAGATAACAGGGATATATCTACAAATGTTCATATAAGCACATTGATATATATTAAATAAAATTAGTTCCCTTCAACAAACATGTAGTGCCTCTATTTCAAAATATCTTTTGTAATAGAACTATAGAGTACTCGCGCAACATTGCTAACACACATCCCTCAAAACTTCGCGTAAGTAATGTTATACAATAGCTTTAAAAAGACTTCGAAATCCAACAAGAAGCTATAAAACTTTTTGAAATCGGAATAAAAATCCCATTATATGTACGAAACGGTCCAAGTTGTGAGGTTGGGAAGCATTTCTAAATAATAATAAATACGTCTCCACGTATTAATATGTATGTACGAGTATAATATGGTTTTGCTTCAAATGTATAGAATTATCTTCGGAGGTTATTGGTCTCTCCATGTCTGCCTCAGATATGACCATTGACATAAACCAGGTCTTCAGAGGAGAAAAGGTGGGGAAAGGTTTGACGCTCTCTGGGACAGTTGCGAGTCAACTGGATAGGGAAAAACTGCACCTAGAGTCCGACGAAGCTCACTTAAGGAAGCCAATACGCAAAGGGCAAATGAAAATATATACAGCAATTATGATGACAGCGTGACACATGAAGTTAGATAAAATTAATATCATTCATATGCATTTTATTAAAAATGCAACAAAAACTGTTTTGAAAATCTGAAGTTTGATGTACGATTTTAATAATATACTCAAAACTTCCTTGATGATTGCAAGCGCAACTGTCGATATTACTTCTTCAGGGATTGCATGCATGGTGTTACATGTTTATAAAATGTTATTGCGCATACAAAGACTGACTGTAACGTACGTCACTTCACGTCATCTCAAATGACACTGACAGCTGTATAATTAGCTTAACGAAGCATTGAGGTATGTCATATTAATTATACTTTAATTTTTATTGATTTCAAAATTAACAATTACGTTGCATCAAGATAGCGATATTTAACATCCGATGCTCTCTATCTGCTTACAACGTTCGGAATCTGGCGTCTTATTATATTAATAGCATAATATATATAAAACCGAGCCTGAATTTCCAGGAAGAATCGGTCACAAAATACTTTCACGCGTAACTAGTTATATTGTACATATAGAAAACAATAATATTTCATAATGTAACCAGAGCGTCATGGCTACATTAACGGTAAAAGGTCCCATTTAAAATTGAACAAAACTCATTGTACAGTGTATAAAAATACCACAGCGGTTCTGGCAACTTCGTACACAAAGTAAATTTTCATTTCAGCAGTTCGCAACAAACTGTTTGCATTAAAATCGGATCACGACTTTTTTGTTTCCGAATGAATGTTTAAAGTTGAATTTGGAAGTGGCGGTGTTTGTGTAAAGTTTGCGTACGCGCCGTGTCGTGTCGTGCAAAAGTCACCCATTACCTAGTGCAGGTGACTACATATTTTTGTGTAAAGCATCCGATCATACATTGATTGTTGAAGTCGTTATAGTCTGAGGTCCAACAAGAAGCAAATTTGAAGGCGTCGTCAATGAACTAATATGCGTAAGCATAAAACATGTTTCGAAAAAGCATATCTATGAATATACGTCAAGCAATGATATCCCACTCTCCGGTACAATAAAATGCATATACATCCATTCATAAATACAGAAAACAAAATGAACCACCAACACATGTCCCTCAAACAGTAAGTAATGTAATGTTATTTAGATACTCTTTTAGTGGGACGTAAACATTACTGGTGTAACGCGAAAATGTTCGGTACTACTCTGGCTACATCTTCGCGGGTTACAGGCGTGATATTTCGTTACCATATTATTTTGGTTTGAGAATACTTAAAGGCATCAAGACCATTCTCCGCAAAAGGAACCATTCTATTCATCATCATCCTCAGCCTGTTTCAGTCCATTGCTGGGTAGAAGGCCCCAAAAAGTTTTCTGTCTATAGACCCAACAATGGATTATCTGGGGGAGTATGTAAGTTGTAGATCAAATCATATTCTGAAAGTACTGTATCAACGCGTCGATATCCGATCTCATTACAGTTCCTATTGCTAATCACCACCTGGATAATTTTTTGGACCGCAAATTCATGATGATTCATGATATGATGTGATGACTATATATAATTCATGATATGATGACTATATATACAAAATTCGGATCTAGAAGTCGCCACAGGCGAAAATCTTGTCTTTAATTAATAATCTGCACACCCACTTGTCACTTGTGTATGTCAAATTGTCATTTGTCTTGCTACCCCACAACAATTTGCTTTCTTAAAGATTGCTTGTCTACACCGCCCCAAAAGTAATGTAAAACATTTCCTGCTCCATCATTACCTTGGCAGCAGATAAATGGCTTCCAGCGTCAAATAAAATACCGTGAACTCCATAAACGACGGAGCATCGCGATTTATTGTTGCTCCATTGATATAAAACGGAAACAAAATCCTTTATTATTAATGGCGGCCGTCAGATCGAACTTAATCTGACTTCACCGGTTTTTTTCCCTTAATGGAATTATTATTCAGAGCCACGACCTGACAGAGCTCGACGTCGGGGGTTGATTTCATTAGAAACATCGCCTTCAGCTATCTCCGGAAACTTGTGAAATAGGCAACATTGACGTGAAGTTCCAAAAGCGACTTAAAGTCGTCGAAAGTTTCCCGCAAATTTTGTTTACCGAAAACTGTTTTGAGAAAATTTAAACACACGACTTTGTTCACGTGAACTTAAAGTATTTAAAATAATATTCCTTTCGAATGTTTATGCTTTAATTTTGACATAATTTCTTTGTAATGCAACATTCATTCTACTTTTATGATAGAGTCCCGTCAAATTCTATTCCACTGCATGGCATGAATGACATTGAATTGGACTAAGTCACATCCTCATCTCACTAAGTCCCTGCCTAATACATACGTCTCATAATGAAACGTAAACGTAATTGGCGAAACACGCGAGAGTGCACGACTCTTTTTACCTACTTCTTCGGGGATTACAGACGTGATACTAGGTTCTATTATGTAAATCATTTAACGCTAACACAATCTTTGTGCCTAATCGAATTCTTTAAACTAAACAAATACATTTAGAATATAAAAAACACGAACTATATGCCAAAGAGGCATTCCACAAAGCTCCATCATCTAAATGCAAAGAATATTCCTGAATACAAACGGGAAGCTTCGGCAAGTAACGCAACGCTTCTCCGGATGGCAGGATGCGGGCGAGAGGAAAATGAATGTCGAATATCACTCCGAGGTTTACTTGTAGCGCTGCTGTCGTGGAGCAAACGACAGGATTTTAGGTGGAAAGGAAGCTTAGAGCGAATCATGTACAAACAAACGGATAAGAAATTGGGCAAACTGTGTGTATGTAATGTCATATCTCTAAGAAATATTTAGCATTCAATATTATCTGGCTATGCTGTTTAAAACCTAGCGTAATGATGCAATGAAAATGGTCAAAAATTCTAAAGTATTAGGATTACAAAACATATAATAATAGTACAATTCCATATATTTTTCCACAAATTTCAGAATTATATGGCGGAAGAACTACATTTAACTATAATTTACACGCATATTTACATAAGTAACTTTACACTCGGACACAACAAATATTCGCAGCCTATGCACCTAACCTGACTTGAGTAGAAACTGGCGGCTCGTGGATCATCAATTTATACTGACTATATCTTTCAGTACAAAATCTTCATAAAAAGACCCAGAATGAAGAATTATATATAAATCCTAAAACTTGGCAATCTCTCTTATAATAATTTGTTTGTGTGATGGCCACCGGAACTATACTCTAATAGCTTGAATACAAGCGAATAAAATCGCTATCGCTCTTACCTTGACTGCGAGCCAAGGTGTGCCTCGCTCGGAACGACAATCCCTCAAAGGATCAAGCAGATAAGTCCTGACAGGACAGCGATTTTTAACGTCGGGCAGGGCTGTTTGTTCCGGAGCAAGAGTAATGGGCGCAACCAAGTGGTAATTATAAGGGTTTGGGAACAGTAAGAGGTACACTAGGATGGTATCCTCTATGGGTACTTTTATAACTTAGCGAGCTTTATCATTAGGACTGCTACATCTTGAGATCACGCGTGAATGTTGATGGATTATCGTAATAACTGTCAATATGCTCTTGGCCAATAGTGTGCCAATCCTTAGCTCGCTCTATTATGCGAGGAGACCCGTGTACGACAATGAAACTCCTCAAGGGTTGATGATGATCACGATGATGATGATGAATATCAACAATATCATGGTCAGATGAAATTTCTGTCTCAGTTTTTGATAAATTAGTACACTTAAAATTTGTCTATCTTCCGTTCTCCGACATCAGATCAGGAACTTGAACACCATCAGCCACCAATCATGAAAAATGGTTTACTTTTTAGGTTCAAAAGAGCAGCTCAGACAAACAGTTGACAAATAAGGCTCACCTATAACGTAACTTCACGCGTGTAATCCTCAAAAAGGTAGGCAGAGGAATGCAGAACAGTCTCACGTTTCACCAATTACAGTTACGTTCCACTATGGACTAGGTGGTGAGCCAATCTTAGACCAATGAAATATTGAAATTTTTACTCTCGCCGCATGAATGTGTCCGTAAAACGACCTATTTTACGACAAATATTAGCACACAGCGGCACTCTTGCAGAACGGCTTAGAGAAGTTAAGATACGAGATAAGCCAACGATTCTGTAATAAGTTTTTAAACCCCTCCCCGTGCGATTACGTTCAATGATTGATGCATAAAGATAACCACAGGGATCGACTTTTTATCGTACTTCCAAAGTTAAAAAACTGCGCATAAATCTGTTCGCGGCATATCGCAAATGAAGCGAGCGATCACCCGCGATATCCCGCGGCGAGTGAGCAGCGAACGCTTGAACTTAGCAATGTGAGCCCCCACGAGCGGCGACTGTGTGTAATTGGCTACACACACACACACACACACACACACACCGCCCGGCGCGCGCTGCACATCGCGACTGACGCTTTCACCACGATAACTGATCGCACACGTTCAGCTGTCGACTAGACAAACAAGAAAGATATAGCGTACAACGCGGCGAGTTTCATCCAGTGATATTATTATTTTTTTAATTATACCTATCCTAATTTATTAAATACGAATGATATTACATTTTCTTACGCAATATTACTATAAAAATAAGCTTAGCGATTATGGAATTGTATTCCTGTGCAATATAAATTTAAAGAAAATTATGGGCTGGCATATAATTCCTTGGAATACAAATTAAACACATAATTTTTAAAGTGAAAGAACATTGCCTTCATGAATAATTTTAAAGCCATACATACATACATATGTTCACGCCAAGACCTGATCCGCCTCCACCACATTCATAACACTTGTCCAACATGCCCGGCGGTTACGGACACTTCTGACTCCCCCGTCAGCCAGTGCCAGCCAGCCATCTGACCTGTTTGATTAAGATAGGTGAGTCTTGGCCTCCCTCGGCATCTACGTTTATCATAATTCGCAATGATTCCTCATTTTTTTTGGCCATAATACATACATACGTAGATACAATAATAATATAAGTGTAGCTGTTGTACTTAAGAGCGTGAATCCTACCTTTATTCAACTCGGGCGTTTCAAACACAACCGTATTCCTTTTCACTCGCCATCTCGTTTCCTACAAAATATTTTCAAGTGACGTCTCTATTATGAAAGATGTTCTTATATAAAAGGTTGCGTATGTATGAATAAAAGTTTTTTTATGAAAGCGCAAATTTTACTAAAGGCCTACCTGGATTTATTTCGACCAAGATATTTTGTATTACTTCTGTTATGCAACGAGTTTTTGTGAATATTTTCATTAGTTCATACTCGGTGCTCTGTCTAACTCGTAAACAGTCTGCTGTAACTGTAATAATTATAATAATAAGTTTCTTAAAATTGACAATATTAATCAGCTTAAAAACCTCGTATATCCACAAAGCAGTAAAACCTATATAGATCGAAGATACCTTTAAAAGAGGTTTAATTTATCTAATGGTTCGAAGATGTCGTATCAAGGAAGGGTCATTTAAAATTTACATTTGACATCTCACATTACACAGAAACCTGACTTTGAAAAGCTTTCACTCGCATTAGAATTACTTAGTCAAATTACGACTTAAACACACGCGATCATGTACATGCGTTAGTGTATGAACATCGTGAGGAAACCTACACACTTTACAGTTCTCCGTAATGTTTCCAAGCCATGTGACGTGCCACCTCGCACATGGCCCGCGTGGCTGGGTGTGGCTTTGGCTCATGTTACACGATAAAACGGTTGTCTTTACTATCGTTAGGCTACAATCAGTAAGGCAGGGAGACGCGTTTAAGGACGTTTGATAACATTGAACTCCGGCTATCCGCACCGCACCAAGCGGAGTATACTTCAAGTGGTCCGCAGGTGCTGGAGAGATCCGAACTCTGCACGGAGATGTAAATAGGGGCGCAGCGTAGTTTTGTAAATAATTGCTTACGATTAATTCCCCAGCGGCCTCTATTCTTGCGACCTGCTACTGGTAAGACAGAGCCCTAACATCTTTTAGGCTCTCGGCGCACTGACGACTTAACGTTTAATACATTATTCATAATTGAGAAAGTCTTATTACCAAAGATTATCGGGATCATTGTCGTTACGGATTCCCTTGTGCGAAGTTGGAGTTCACCGGAAATTCCATTGTTAAGGAATTAGAGGTAATAGGGTGAGTGCGAAAGGTGGAAATGAAGCAATCTTTCAGGTTACTGAACATTTTACAGCTATTTCACGCTTTTGTTTATACGTTTACAGCAATAAGTCGAGGTTGTGGTATTTTTTAAATTTCGCTGCACCTAAGTTTAAAATCTATCCTCTTATCGCTCCAGGGGTAGAGGGATTTCCTCCCTGATGATAACGGAATATGGTCTTCAATAATATTTACGGACATAGAATATACACAAAGATATTATATAACACTACCCCTACAGCTCTCTGTCTACCCCGTGACTTGGCTTTAAGATATGTATATATGTATATCATATACTAAATAATAATCAAATTATCAAGGATGTACTGTGTGACTTCCTCGTTGGTCGTGTGGGTTGTGACTGCCGATCGAACCCGGGTCGAACACTACAAACATTTTTTAATATAGATTTTCTGGTAATAGATTGGGGTCTGGATATGCGCCCGGCAATAGGTTCACCACCTATTCCATAGTGGGACGTAAACGTAACCGGTGAAAGCGAGAGTGTTCTGCATCCCTCTGCCTAGCTCTTCGATAATATAGCCGTGAAGTTACATTGTATTACTACTGTACTGTACTACACAATATGACGCCCGTATCTTCCCGAGAGGGTGGGCTGAGATATGTACTACTGCGGTCAAGCATCTCTAGTTATGATGTACGTTTCATCATGTATCGAGGGTAAATCTATGGTCATGCGCTGAACGAAAACCAGATTCTGAACGATAGCTCAACTCTAGTAAAGAAAAAAAGGTAAAGTAAAACTCAATGACACCTGATTCGGAAATCAAATTGAAGACCTCCCGCTCTTGCAACTATTAGAGCAACCAGGCAGTAAAAAATCAAGAGTAATATAGGTACTAGTAATACCTATTGTGTACTGAATTGACGTGAATTGAATTTAAACATAACCTTATTTGATCTACCTACGAATGAAATCGAGTCGTTAATTTCAAGTTTCATTTGTTTTAAAATCCAATTAAAAACAAATCGACGCCCGCGACGCGCGGCTGTGGACGTATTGAATAAAACGCACACATTTACACACCTGAGGCTATCGTATAATCGCGAAACATATTTATTTTCCATTACCGCTGTACAAACAAAAACAGGCAATAATGTGTATTACAACAATATGGCCTTTGTTTGTGATACAAATATGAAGAGATCTTTGTTATCGTAATGTGTAGAGAAAAATTGTATACATTAGGAACATTCAAACATGAATATTTAAATGAACACTACAACAGTAGGTATAACTCGCAGAAGTTAACTAGGCCGTGGCTTCGATGACGTCATAGGGAGATCTTAATTGCATGAATAGCTAGCAAAAAGGTAGTTACAGAAGTGTAATACATTAAAATATGTGGTAAATATATTTCAATACTTCGGAATCATATTCAGACGCCGAGACACAAATTTAGAAAAATCCAATAGGACTTAGAATTTAAAGCAAGGACCTCTCCGTTTGTGACCGACACAACCAAGGATGCAGTCAAAACGTTTTTAAACTTATTTTCAGTTTTATTTAATTAAGAAAATCTCCCGAACTTGTATCATGACCATGTTACTGCGTACTGCGGCGTCGATGGCGCGAGTGGTTGGCGAAAGTCGGCGCGATCTAATTGCGGGAAAGGAAGCACATTCCTGGGCAGGGTCGAGTTGATTTCTGCGTTGTATTGGAATTCTAACATTGACGTTATACATTATTATTCTATTCGGCAGACCAGCACAGTCATCCAGACTGTATCTGCTCTCACAAATTCAAGTAGTCTTTAAGGAATTTCTAGATTTTTCTGATGACTTAGTAACACTATACAATATTATGCTTGAAAACTGTACGTATCAAAATACCGGGATAATCTGATTTACGAGTGAATTATTTACACTTGAGCGAGGCTCCGGCACTTCTGAGTCTCTAAATTATTCTCTGTGTTCGTTTAATATTTCACTTCTACAATCTATTACGCGTCGGACGCAAAATATGTTCAGCCGGACTCGAGGGAACTTATTTTGTGTGAAAATTTAAGTTACCAAAAATATTTTAGGTTGTATTTTTTTCGTTTATTATGCTTTTTATTAACTCCAAGCGGTGAAACGGGGTGAGCGCAGTTAGTGAGATTACTAGGTTATATCGTAAACTTTTTTCATTCCGCGATGTACTGAACCAAGTTGGGTGTGAGTGTACTCGTAGGCCGTAACTTTCCGCCTGTAATATTCGAAGAGGTAGGCATTTTTAGTTATTTTCAAGCATTGTATCAGACGCTTAGCTTATTCTGCTTTCTTTAATCAATTGTTGTTCGATCAATAACATCATCGGGCACATATCCAGACTCCGAATAACTACTAGAAAATCTCTATTAGTAAGTTTTGTAGTGTTCGACTAGGAAATCGAACCCGGGACCTCCCAATCGGCAGTCACACCTGCAACTAACACGACAAATTGACATATATAAGTTAATTATATGGCCTAACCCTCTTATTCTGAGAGGAGATCCATTCTCCAACAGTGAAACGATAGAAGAGTCGATGTTGAAGTTAATTATTATACCTATTTGTAATTATACGATGGCGAATAGTGGTATAGCGCGGTCTGCGTAGGCACAGATACATGTCGTAGACGCTTATAGGCAGCAGCGTGGCCGACGCGAATAGCTGTGTTCTACGATCCCAAACGTCCACGCCCAGCACGTGAACTATGGACAAATCGCCCGGAGGAGGCCTGTGTCTCGCAGTGGACTGTTTGTGCACGTACCACTATTAATTATATAATAAAATATAAATTGAAAATACCACCGATGGCGCCCACGGCAGCAGTCGCCAGTAGCAACTAGAGCAGTTCCAACGAACACTGAACAAGTCGGTCTAAACCCTCCTTGTAACAGTAGTCTCTGCTAAATAAGACGGATGGTCACCGGAGGACCGTTAACTGCGATTAATCTTTCATAAAAGCTTCCGTGTTTTGGAGGGAACTTAACTAATTTCTTCCAAGTATGCCCTGTGGATTCATCACAGGGCAGTTTAAATGCTTTTAGCGTACAACTTAACTACTAACATCTATTCATCATAATGAACGCGATGAAATGGTACTCAACGGAAGTCGAGTATCGGATAAGAATTATGGCGAATATAATTGCTCCTATTGAATGATAATTGAATTATTTGGTCATAATTGGCATAAAGAATAACACTGAGACGGTGTCATGTATCATTTTTAATTAATTTGTACGACTTTATACCTCTATACACGACATTGAATCCACGCACGCAACAAAATGTATCGAAGTGTTCACATTTTAGGAAAATCCGTGAAATAAACGGAAATGAAATTCCAAAGATTGTCCGCTGAATCTCGCCAGCTACGGAGGCGTTATTGAAAAATAGCTGTCGTGCGCGTTTTACAAGGATACGAGTGGGCACGTGCGAAGCAATAATTCTCACAGAATAACCAGAACCAATGTAGTGGTAACCAGAAGGCTGTTTAATTACACGCATGAATATAAAATACGAGTAGTTACTATTATAATAGATACTGTGTAAATATATTAGATACTGTGTATAT
>DWEI01004802.1:0-11343 GCA_018245875.1 Mysoria ambigua
ATATATAATAAGAGTGATTTCTGAATTGTTAAATAAAAAAGGTTTGTATGCACTTTACCGAGTTTTAATTTATTAAAGGTATGTATTAAAACCGTAGCCAGTTAAAGCCTAGTGGTTTAAAATTAAACTTCCCAATGCGGAGGCCCGAGTTCCAATCTGCGCGCGTTTCTTTTTTACAAATGTGCGTTTAAATATTATAAATTGCTATGACGGTGAATTAAATCATCGTGAGGAAACCTGCACACCTCTGAATTCTTTAAAAAAAAACCTCTAAGGGGTATGAAGTATTACACTAAGCCAGACTGGTAGACTTTGGCTTTAACTTTGTCATTCTAAAAAAAACCCGTGTACCCACAAGTTAACGATAAAAATGCTCGGAAAAACAATTACAACCGATTTGTCACCTCCCACATTATGAGAGAAAGCATATGTGGTCAATCGTATTATGAGTCGAACTGAGGAGCAGCAGAGGGATGAAGATAACGATGATTGGATAAATGAAACAAAAATTAGAATGGATATATTTAATAGCATAATGATAATAGTTTAATAAAAAAGATGTTTAAGTTAAATTGATTTAATGTAAAGAAAAAAACTACAAAACAGATAATGTAATAAAATTTAAATAACATTAGGTATATACGAGACCCCAGTCATCAGACCGTTTTCCTCATTCTAGGGCATGGATTAGGTGAAAATAACTACCGGAGGACGCGTCGAATATATTATATAACGTAACTTCACGCCTGTAATCCGCGAAGGGGTAGGCAGAGGCATGCAGAACACTCCCACGTTTCACCGGTTACGTTTTACGTCCCACTATGTAATAGGTGGTGAGCCTATTGCCATGCATCGGGCACATATGCAGACGCCGAACCACTACCAGAATTCTATTAGAATTTTTACCAGATTTTCTAGTAGAAAATTTATATAATATAAATATTGATATTTATATTATATAAATGTCGATTAATTTAATTTAAAATAATACTAAATCCATATACGCATTACGAACGCGATTTAATAGTAGAACAAAAAGAGACAATAACATCGCCGGAGACCTATCAAAACCCGGCTGGCGTTTCTTTTATCCGAGCTCAGTTCATAATTACCTCACCGGGCCTGATAACTGATTGTAAACGAAATGACGTTGCATATTCTTTTATTTAGCTCCTCTGGCCTCATCCAGCCGTCAGATTCGAATAGCGATAATATAATCTGTGGTAGCGTAGGCCTGGTCGGTTTTAGTCTCGATGCTGCGGACTTGTTCAATCGCAAGCACATAAACGATGGAAGATTGCAAAAATAAGATGGATCACTTCATTTCCATATGTATATCAAAGTGTGGTGTAGTACAATAATAACGAACTTGTGAAAACGAGAACAAATTAATGTAGAAAATGATAATTTTGTAGTAAAAGCTTAGCTTAATTTTTTCTATATATAATTGCACTAAGTAAAGAAAACTACAACTAGACTATCTTTACTTTGTTAGTCTAACATATTTCTCTCATTTATTTAATTGCAGACTTAAAATTTGGTTGCATAGGGTGGTCTTAATACCAATAACATTTTCTACTAGTCAACCCAGGGTGATGTGAATAAGTAGTATGCACAAAAAATCTGTAGTTATATTATTTATTGTAAACCTTTTTGTCAAATGTGAAATATTTCATTTTACTTTTAAGACCAATTTATTAACTAAGACTTGAAAAATTTTTATTTGCTTAGTAGCTAATTTTTATAATTACCGGACTCCGTTGACAAATATTTATTTCATTACAAAGACAACGCCTTTATGGAATTGAAATTTGTTTTTCGAATAAGGATTTTTTATACCTGTTATTTATGGCGCAATTTCTTTATGAGCAAGAATATATTTTATAATCTGCATCGTTGACACATCCGTAGATAATCCATAAATACTGAAGTAACTCTGTCTTTGGTATGTTTTCACGGCTAAACAGTTGAACGCATTGTGATGATATTTACTATGGAGATAGTTTGAATTCTGAGAGAGATAGATCTGCATAGGTTATTTTATACGTACACAGGTCTACATATTTGCAGCATTATCTATCATATTTTACATAACAATATTACTTTTTCACGCGAAATAAATTTTCAAGGTGGAAACACGGGTAATTATGTGGAAAATGTTCCTATAAATCATTACAAGTAAATCATTAAAGTAAAGTAAAGATAATTCTTTAACCGCACTTAAGTTCCTTTCAACAAAAAGTGTTTTGCATAATTATTTTTGTTAACTCTTTTATTCTATTCAAAAAGGTGTATTTTGTAAAATTTATTAGCTTATTTAATTATGACTTCATATTTTTACATTAAATGACGTCGGGTAATAGAAAGGCGCGAATATGGTAACGCAGGCGCTAGGAGAAAAAAGGTATGTGTTTGTGTAAGTGGAGCGTTTATTAAAATTAAGTGTTTAATTACCGTGTTGTGCGCACAGGACACACAATAACGACATACGCGGCAAATGCACAAACAAGTTACATTCAACGCTGACGCCGTGTGCTTAGAGCTTGCGCTGTCCGTGCGCTTCTGCACTTTATTTTTTAATAGCCCGCCATCAGTCGAACAAACACCAGTCATGTAATTCAGACTTACAAAGCTGTTAAAATTATTTTTATCGTCTCGTTTAAGAGCTAGGTCGTGTTGGATTTTATTGCGTTATTTAATTGTTTTATTCACATTTGTGTACTTTATCAGCACCTCGTATGATTGAAGTATGGAACAAAATTTAAAACAATTCCATTAGAACAATATTCCATCAATTCCATCCATAACAGAAAAAAAGGAAAGTTATAATAATTTTAAATGTTTTCGATTTTTATAACTCATTTAGATTCAACGATAAGATACAATTTGAGATATTTTAAAATTTAATCAATACGTAATACCTGTAATAAATAATATCGATCAGAGAGAGATTAAAAGATATCGCGTAAAAAGTCGTCGTATTTTTTAAAGACCAAAACAACACAAGTATCTTATTCGATTTATAAGAATGCTGTAGGGAGATGGCATATTATGATATCACATTCAGCCTACAAAACCCTCTTAAGTGCTTCGATATGCCCAATACCTTTTGTTTTCTTTTTGTGTTATAACACCGCATTTTAAATGGAGCGTATAAAATGCATGGTTTGCATCGATTGCTCTAAGGTGCGTTCAGTATTACCTATCAGTAGGGCTACCACAGTTATGGACGCTTAGACGTTACAGGATTTTATTTGGTAAATAAATGTGTAGTTTTAGAAAAACACCTCGTTGGGAGAGTGTTTGCAAGTGCGAATATAGATTGATATTCGGTTTGATATCTGGGTCAGGTACTTATTGGGAGTATTAAAGTTGAAATTTCTTGCAATGGCTTGTAGCCTTAATTTGTACCTAGTGTGTGGCAACACTGAGCCTACTCCCACAGTGGGAAGTACACGTATCCAGTGCTTGTGGGCCTGTACTACACTGGTCTGCTAATATCTCCGGAGACACGTTTTACTTTTTTGTTCTACGAAAAATGTTGTCAGTTTGTATTATCTATTCTATGTAAATATGTGTAAAATTGTAAAATAATCTAACCCTGTAATGTTAACCCTAGCTGGAAACCCTCGTACAATTACTTATAAAGCCCTTCATTCACATTTATGGTTTTCATAAATATTATAGTCCTAACTTACAACTACACCAGCCCTATTGACGCAGTAGAATGGACTGCACTTTTTGTTTCATTTCTTGTCCCGTTGTACGCTTGCACAAATGCTAATTTTTTTAAAGCTTTTCATTTTGGTTGGCAGTGAGTGGTTCTTTTGTGTAAGCAATTCATTTTATATCTGCGTATTACTTACTTGTTTACGCATACTATAGCATGTATTTAGAATTGAGGCTTGAATAGATTTTTTTAATGGCATAAATCCCGCGGTATGGTATTGATATTTACCGTCTTTAATAATGTTGTCATTTAAATGTAACGTCACGCCTCAAATTTGAAATCCCTCAAGAGGTAGGCAGAGCAATGTAGTATACTCTCGCGTGTCTCCAGTTGGATGTGCGTTCCATTATGGAATAAGGGTTGAGTAGAACTATCTACCGGTACCGGATTTGATCGAACCCAGGTCTTCTCGCCCAGCAGCCGCGCTCGCCAACTCGACCAAGGAGGCACTCAATGTTTTCTTTCTTTTCAAAATTATGTTTTCTTCTCATTTGTTTATTATGTTAACCACGTTAGTCATTTGATGTGTGCGCATAGAAATTATAATAGCAGCGGAACTGGTGAAAGTGGGAAGCGTTACGCAACGGTGTGAAGGCACCACCGCGGATGCTATTACGCCGAGATATTTACATTTTGCAGTCATTCGTCTCGTAAGAAGTTCATAAGAACCAAACAATTAAAAATTACAGACATTTATAAGTCGCGATTGATATTAATATAAATTTATAATTTATATGTTTATAAGTCGCGATATTTACATATTTACATTTATAAGTCGCGATTATATATTTACATTTATAAGTCGCGATTGATATTAAAAGTTCACAAGCTGACTGAATGTAATCCTCAGTGGCTGTATCAAACCGCAAAAATGTATGTTGATGCGTGATTGCCACGTTTTTGGTGTTGGTTGCAAGGAAGATGGCCAATCGGGAGTCCTGGGTTCAAATGCCTAGTTTTTCCTATTTAATATCTAATAAAAATCTACAATTCTTAATTGATGTGAACTGTTCTAAAAGTTTCTCATTTTACACATAAAACAATATTTCACTCGCTTTATAATGGGGATATTGAAAACGAAAAATTACGAATCGTCTGTGATAATCTTTCGCTTATTTAAAGGTCTCGTTTGACTCGAAGGCAGGTGATTTGGCTTTATAAAAGCGGCATTAATTTATTCGATCATTTTTGAAGGCGTCTTTTTGGCGATCAGATATAAATAAGGATCCTTAGGTCGGACAAAAAAAGAAATAAATATTGAATATCTCGTGTAAAAAAGTTCGAAGGGCGTGTCCGCGATAATGATCGATAGTGGTGGCTGCGAATTGTATTTCGAGATCAATATCGGTTCATTGTGCGAATAATAATGAATAATAATACTGTATGAAAGGGCCATCATCACTCTTGTTCGCGTTCGATTTTCATAATCATGGCCTTAAACAAGAACCTCATTACGTCGCATAGGCTCAAGCATGGTACCATTCAAGCACCACTGACAATGATGGAGTATCTGCGCTGAATATTACAATAGATTGTTGTCGTACCAACCACAAACGATTTATACGTGTATGGTAGAATGGGTTTGAAATTATAAATTCAAAACGTAACTTCGCGCCTCTAATCCCCGAAAAGGAAGGCAGAGGAATGCAGAACATTCCCACGATCCACCAGTTACATTTACGTCCCACTATGGAATAGTTAGTGAGTCTATTGCCATGCATCGGTCATATATTCAGACTCCGAACCACTACTAGAAAATCTAAATTAGAAAATTTTTTAGTGTTCGACCCGGAAATCGAACCTGGGACTTCCCGATCGGCAGTCATACTTGCAACCAACACGACCAACGAGGCAGTCAATAAATTCAAAGTAATCAGCCAAAATATAAATTCAGATAACCTAATATCTCTTGGGGATATTAAAGTGAATTTTAAGATATAGTGTTTTCCACACGATTGTTTATTCAAAGTTTCAGTAAGTGACATACAACTTTAAAACGTACATTTTTTGTAAAAAGTTAGTCTTCAGAAATTAAACAAAGGCTCCTCATAAATTTAAACATTGTAAATAGACAAAATATATAAAGACGCTCAATATTATAATATAACAAAAGTTTATAGACCATATGTAATAAAAAAATATGCAAATAATGATTCAAAATACTTTAATAATTATTATGAGCCTAACTACATATATTAGAAATATTATTTATTTAAAGTTCTTTAATGTTGGTGTTGTATATTTTGTTTTACTAAAAAGCGTTAATAGCGAATGAACATAGCATTACCGACAAATAACCGTGCCATCGTGCGTTGAACGGAACGTAGTATGAAGCGGCGGACAGGCGGCATGGCGGTCTGTCAAAATCGCAGCTGAGTGCGAAGCGCTACGTCAGAATGTTTTAGCGAGTATCTAGCGAGTAGGAATAAAACACGTCAGTATTATCTTATTTTAATAATAGTAAGTCGACAAGGACTACTGGTATTTGCATAATTTACATATATTATAAAGCGACTGTGATATAAGTTAACTTCTAGTTATAAAAAGGTGTATAAATTTGGTGGGTTTTCATTTACTATTTATGTTGTTGAACAGAATGAAATATAAGTGATAGTATGAATGTATTGATTATATTCCGGTTTGCTCTTCCATTTTGCAGGGTCTCAACATGAAATGTGAAGTGATGTTTGTTGTGAGTTGTCTTATATTTGCCACACTGTCTTCGGTCTCGTGTACCGTGCAACCATCGAGCATCAATCCTAGTATTTTGACTCAGTCGAAAACCCTCGGCGACTGTCAAGCGTGTAAAATATTCATTGATTCATTCAAAAAAGGACTAGAGCGCACGTCCCGAGGAAAGTTCGAAGGTGGTGATGCGGCATGGGAAGAAGAGAAACTGAAAAAGACCTACAAGCGCAGTGAAGTTCGCCTCATTGATATACAAGAGGGTATATGTACTGAAAAAAGTAAATACTCTGTGCAGTGCCATCATTTTGCTGAAAAATCAGAGGAGTTTATTGAAGCTTGGTGGGCCCAAGATCCGGACGCCTCCGACGATTTATTCACTTACATCTGCATAGACAACATGAAAGTGTGTTGCCCCAAACTTCACTATGGCAAGGATTGTACACCATGCTCCGGTGATCATAATAACATGTGCAATGGCAATGGTAAATGTAGGGGTGATGGAACGAGAAAGGGCAATGGAACTTGCTTGTGCGATAAGGGTTACATTGGAGACAATTGTGAAAACTGTGACACAGGTTACTACCTTTCATACAAAGATGACACTAAAATGTTGTGTTCACCGTGCCACCGGTCCTGCACGGGAGGCTGTAGACAGGGTTCACAAAAAGACTGTGTTGCCTGTAAGCCTGGATTCATATTCGACGTGGAGGATGGCTGTGTGGATGTTGATGAGTGTGATGATGAGGACACATGCAAGCCAAATCAATTTTGCCTAAATTCCGCTGGGTCGTATGCTTGTATGGAATGTGACAAGTCTTGTGACGGTTGCTATAGCGATGGACCAGATACATGTAGACGGTGCTCTGTGGGCTACTCCAAAAAGGGAGAATTATGTGTATCAGACAGGGCTGGCACCGATGAGTTTGAACAGTTGACTAGTACAAGGTGGGTAACAAATTTGCATACTATGAATTTATTATTATTATTATTGTTGCTTTTTGGTTTTAATTTTTTTTTATTTCTTACAGAAAACAGGAGCTTTGAGTGTGATCTTTGTGTAATAGGTAATATGGCATTTCATTTATGGTGATGGGGCTTACATTATTATGTTTTGTTTTTCTTTAAGTCCATTATCATTGTGTAATTAGAAGTGCTGTCTTTCTTGTCAGCTGAATGATTGATATCCATTGAGAATGTTTCAAACAAACAACCAGAAACAGAAATTGGATTCATATTATATCGGTGCTGTTTTTATGACTTCAAAATTGACTAGTGTAAACAGTACTTTATTTTATGAGCATAAGGGTCAATATTGTCCCAGGGTATATATTTTTTTTGTGCCCAGACAAATTGGAAAAAGGGTGACCCTCCATGCAGGAGGGTGGTGGTGAATGCTCATGCATTCCACTGCGGTTCCGGCCGCAGTGGATATGTGGGACTCACGATAAAAAGAAAGGACCCTACGTGCCTACCCACTAAACACCACCATGAGGTTGGCTTTGACCTTTGTGGTCCTTAAGCCTTCATCGGATGTGACCCCCTCTTGGGTGATCGAGGGGGAGCAGGGTACATACAAAGTACAGCATTTATATATGCATGCCATGCCTTGGTTACCGACAGGCTGCAGCTTTGGCAAGGTGAGAAGCTATGCCTCAGCCATGGACAGGCTGGTGATGGGTAACAATTATTACTTGGTCATTTTATATCATGACTTTTTCAGACAATCATCCAAGATCAGTCACATTTTACTAATAGGTGGGTCAAGAGGTGTACTTGTCACACAAAAGTCAACTTAAAGTCAACTAAATATCAGTGCTTTATTATTTAAAAAGAATTGTATTATCACCAATGGTCATACCATTTGTGATAAAACTTTTGTCCACCATTAGACACTTCATCACAATAGTTGTAATATAAACATTTTATTGCATATATTTCCTTAAATAATAACATTTTATAATGTTATCTTTAAAGGTACATGACATATGTTGGTCTGCTTGTGGCGACTGGAATTCTACTACCGAAATCTACACCAATAGGAACGGTTGTGGGTATCATAGTACTCACTTATATTGTTGGTTCCGAGTATTATTGTATGATTAACGGTCACACTGGCCTTGTGAACTTAAAGGACTATGATCTGGCACGGATATTCCATTTATAAATTGTGTTCAATTAAAATCCATGTTTTGAAATTCTCTTTTCTGACCCTTCATGTGTTTATTGATTTTGAATGACCACACAACAGTGAATACTTACCATCAGTTGGACTGCACATATTGTGACTATATAATTACCAACAAAGATAGCCTTTGTAATATGAGCCTGAGTTGTTATTCAAACATTGAGACAGGTTGTCAAATGACCTCGGTAATGTCCATGGTGGTGTGGTTCTTCTGTATAAAAAATTCAGTCAGCATTTTAATATCCAACAAATATGAATACTACATTCCATCTTGGATTTTGTAAAGGAAACTAGACAATAGTTTTACTGTGCATATACCGAATTAACCAGAAGTATTTAATGCACAAATTGTATTGCAACTTAATCTCATGTAAACATTGTTATACACACACAATGAAATTCCTTGACATATTGTGGAGCACAATTTTACATTGATAAGTCATTCATGTATTTCTAAGTATTGGCTTGGTGGTTCATTTATTTATACACTTATCCATTCAACACCAATAACAAATGAGTTGTATGGGCACCTGTGCTATGTTAGGTTATTTCATATTCAATAGTTATTTTTTGGGTTATATTGACATTAAGTCCTGGCCTCAAATCTTCAGGTACCTAAAGGACTATGCGAAGTATCATCAATAAATAATCACCAAAATTCAATTCTGTCTCATAATAACATTTAACTTAAGATTTTACAATGGAGATGAATAAAAATAGATGTTGATGTGTTTTAGAAAATTCATTTGTTCTTGTTTTTGTGGTAATATTGAGTCTATTTCATGTTATATTGAATCAGTTGGTGTAGCTTTGTATATATCCTGAATACTTGATGTATACGTGCGTGAGGTATATTAATTTATCTTGAGTAATACCATACATTGTAATCAATATTTATGAATGTAGAATCTAGATAATGGTGAAAGTGAAATGTATGCTTTGTATAATAATTTTCAATTATGCGAAAGTTTTATTCAAACGTGTTACAATGAATTTGCAATTTTGATACATACATGTGTATTATTTTACGTTATATTAAGGGTAATTCAATAAATAAGATACGTCAATACTACTGAAATAATGGCAACACTTATTAATGTTCGTAATTTTAATACAAGTACATTTTGCTCTCGTACACAATTGTCTAAGTCTAAAATTTCGAATTCTAAAACATCCAGTGATTCATATAAGAAAAAAAAATATATTTTTAATATCTTGAGACATTTTTCATATGACTATCCGCTGATGCTAAATTATAAAACATCTGTATTATTGAGTGTGCCAGTTATGGCACCGTACTATTATTGGCTAACTATAAAAACTATATATAATATAGTTTTCAGAATATATAACTATGTAGGTAATTTAAACTAAGAAAAAACTATCCAAACATATTTAACTTCAGTGGGAATCAAAACCTACCTACGGTTAAGTAATTAGGTACGCCAATCATTTCTGCGGTAGGCAATACTTTTATGACAGTTTGGTTTAACAGTTTTGTTCGACTTAGATTATTGTGTACCAAGCACTTATACACTAGTGCTGACGTATCGGTAAGTAGTCATACAACAATCAAATATATTTAGGTATTAAAAAAACTTGGATTCGATGTATTTATGCTTATTCTATATTGATACTGTTATTCTGTTCTTCATAATAAATGCATACATTTCCAAGAATATAATTTGTGTTGCCATATTCAGTTACTCGCAAATCTGTGCTGTGAAATAGGTTACGTCAATAATTACTTTTGTCGTTATACTTGTAATTCTCGTATAAATTTGGTAAGTCCTTGAATAAAGAAATTTATGTATTTAATTGTTTTTTTATTATGCACACTACCATATAACGACCGGCTCTGTTCGCAGATTATATAAAAGTTTTGGCGCTCTTTTGTTTAGTGTACATTTGGGTTTAAAATACCAACATTTTGAAATGCCATTGCAACGTCAATATTTTAAAAATCATCATATCATTTATAACAAATCTAAATAGGTATGTAATACGAATTAAAGGTCTGACTTCAATCTTGAATGTACAACACATCCGCGACTTTAATCTCGCACTGCTGAAAGAACTTTCCAGAGATCTGAATACCATACATCTGTTGATTATGGAATCAAATAATTGTGTAATTCTATGGTATAATAATATTGAAAGACGTCACATAACAAAGTCACGCTTGTCAATAAAACATTACGAGGCGACCGTGACACGGTTAAATGTTCGCACCGTCCTGTAGAGTTTGGGACAGCCTTAACTTATGAGTGTTTTAATATATTAAGAACTTTAAAACATATCTGTTTTTATAATGGCACTTTCTATAGTTCTGTGAATATAATATTGCGCCAGCCTAAAAATTATCTATTTCTTATAGTGAATCTGCCTTCGTATAGTAAATCGCAGTTTTATAAAGCGGAACTCCAAAGGGATATATGATGGTGATGAAATATAGTAGAGATAGTATTTTATTCATTATATAACATGTCTGTAATGAAATTATTTCTTTAATAAATCTATGTCTGCAATGACTGTAATTAATTGTTAAGCCGGCTAGACTCACGAGGAAGGACCTCGTATAGGTCCGAAATTAGTCGGGTCATCCCGAAAAAACATGCGTGAGGCTAGCCGGCTAAATGATTAATTATGTGTAACACTCGCGAAGACTACGGCCTTAACACTCTCATTCTGAGAGGAGACCCATGTTCCAAAAGTGGAACGATAAAGGGTTGATATCGAT
>DWEI01004803.1:0-11341 GCA_018245875.1 Mysoria ambigua
ACCGGTGAATCGTGGGAATGTTCTGCATTCCTCTGCCTACCTCTTCGGGGATTACAGGCGTGAAGTTACGTTAACTAGTTTTATTACAAGACGCATTTTAAATATTAAAACATTAAATTGTTGGGTGGCAATCAGGTTATGTATTAGTCAATTTGTTGTTATCAAGTTTAATGAATGCTCATAGCAACGCATGTAAGACTAGCTTAAACTATTAACTACATTTACTGTAATAAAAGACGAATGTAACGCTTAAATGAATCTTGGATTTTATTGGTAACTTTTGTGTAATCGCTTTAGTTAGATTTCATTCAATTAACAAATTAAGTGTAATTTAATTATGTTCCCTTAATCATTTGTGAAGGTGTTAACTAGAATTATACGTACGTTTAAAGATAGTTGGTGTAACTGATACTTGTATATTGTTGGATAAGATATCGAGTTTCAGCTATTAGCGGTTAATAGGAACGCGGTCGACTCGAACGCTTTGATACAATTTGTCTGTGAATTATTAGTTTTGCGGTTTTGTAATCGTAATATTATATAATTTTATTTATAATAACATGCTAACGATGCTTTGTGTTGTACAAAACAACTCATGTGCCTTAATACTTACGTGTATTTGAATTTGTCTTTTTAAAATCTGACGCAATGCTTCAAGTTTAAAAATATATTTGTTAAGTACGGACCTAATTTTCCTTTGAATCACAAAAAACCCACACTTATATTTCTCTGCCGTGTAGGCGTCGGGGAGAGTCGTAAAAGAGTACTCGTACACGAAGCCTCAGACCAATACTCATTATTCAGCCTGTGCGACTGAGAATCGCACTTGGAATGCTATGAGAGGCATATTGTCATAGGAACCAATATGCCAAACGGGTGGTTAAATATTCCATTTATGACAAACATTTTGACTATAACGAACATTTGATTTATTATGAAATTAAATGCCTGAATACCAAATAAACGGACCCATTCAATTAAAATATATATTAAATTCGTTATGACAAAAAGTGTTCATAGTTATCGGATAGCTGACAATGATTCGATTGATATTTAAAAAAATGTCGTCCGTTTATAAAAAAACAGCCTTACTTTTGAAAGACACGCAGCTTTCTTGAGCGCCAGTGAATACATGGTAAGATGAAAACACCAGATATGATGGGACAATACGTCATTTGCCATTCTTAGTCCAGACACCAGACAATGGGTCCCATTCAGGTTTTAATGGAAACGTACCGCTTGTTCGCTTGTAGGAAACACGCTTGAATGGAAAAGATAAAATACCTACAAAAGGAAGAGAAAAAATGTAAACATGATTTAAAAAGAGGACTTTTAAGACAGTGACATGGTGAAATGGGAATTTGTAAAGGTTACATGATCTAGGGATATGCTATAGGTTTAGTTGCACTTACAATACATTTAATAAGATTCTTAAAGCATCTATAAATTAATGTCTTAGCGAAACCTGTACATGATTCCAATGTACCCAGAGTTTATGTTATGGTAACAAGATTGCTAATAAATAACTTATATGAATCCTTTATTTATATTTATTGCTTTGTTAATTTTCTATTTGCTTATTAAGTAACAATAATTTCTTATTATACATGAGGTAATCACATTATTCCTATAATTTTTTTATTAAAAGTACATGATATAACTTAAGAGAACTATATAACCGAGTAAGAGACAAGTGGGTATACCAGGCTAAATCTAGCTCAAGTGTGCCGGCGCTGGCCAGCGCCCGTATCGTTAGCCACTTCAACGCGGATCGTGTAACTTCCGTTTCAAACTGACAGAAGAGAGCCATTAAGTGTAACAGACTGACAAACATGCGCGTTTCAGTTACAAAAACCATCAATTACACCATACCTCCACCCGTCGTTAACAACGGCAGTAACTGGCCTTATTTATGAAGGAAATGAAAAACGAACACAGTTTCTCGTTGCCCGACCGTCGAGCAAAAAGCCGACATAAAACTGATCTATTTAACATCGAATGCAATCCCAATTAATACGTTTCCAATACTGTCCAATGTCATTTTATTAGTACCGCGTGGGTGGATATCCTTGTTGGAAATAATAAATCCTAAGTAGTTAAATGGCAGATTGTTCGGAACGTCTGTGTTGACTGTATTTATTGTTTGAGACATTTCTAATATATGCATGGTTAAATTACATGACATCATGATTTGGGAGTTTTGAAATTCGTAAATATAATATGTCTGAACATCAATCACTTTTAAAAAATAAAATTATTTAGGTCTGGTTATAAAACTTCATGGTTACATAAAATATTAATTCTGCTCATACAAAAAAAAAGTATTAAAATTGTTTTACTGCACAAACATATTACAACAATCAGTAACCTTTGTTTTTTTATGTTAAATTATGTTTAAAGGTACTTAGCGGTGTTGCCACACGAGACCACACTGTACGAAATTGATTAAGCATTTCCTCCTTCCACGAAATTTACGGCAAACCACAAATTTGTACTAATTAACGCTAGTAATTTACCGGTATGGGTCTATAATCTTACCGTTAGCCGCGTAGGCCCTGTTGCCCAATTCATGAATGGAGTTGACCGAGCGGTCCGCCCACGGTCGTAATATCAATGAGAACTTGTAAGAAACACGAACGACGCTGTGTCTGCGAATACTGTTACGAAACACGCCATTGAAACTCCCGCGTTCGATCGCTCCACATTTGACCAACGGCTTTTGTGCCAATTTTTTCTTGTCCGCGTGGGAGGATATTTGTGCGTTTCTTTGTTTTGTTGTAATAGGACCGACTCGCGTAGAATAGGAATTAAGGTCATGTCATCTTCTCTCCACAAGATCCTCCTAAACAGAAAAGAAACAAGCACTCTGGATTAACAGGAGTAACAGATTGGATGTTTAGTGGTCTGTCTACGGATCATGAGGAGGATAAACAGGAGTTTCTAAACCGTTTACGATTAAGTTGTCACATGCATCAGTAGCATTGGTAATTTTCTACATCGCGACTATTTTTTTACATTTCGAATCTTTCATACACTTTCTATAAGCGAAAGTTCTAGAATTATCTATTTACATTTGTTTTTTTTCGATTGCAATAACCGTTCAATTATATAATATGTACAATTTATTATGTAGGTTGTCGGCTACTGTGAAATTAAATTCCGAAAATCTCGCGTATTTATAAAGTACTTGTTTAATTTGGTTTCAGTTGTTTTTTACCGACTGTCATAATAATTTCATTATGTAACAATGTTTGTTACAAAACTTCACGAGTTCCTTTACATTGATATTTACAACATTTGCCGTATTGAAAATGGACGAGGACTATAATATCGAGTAAATTGAAATGTTCCGTTCCTGATTCATTGTTGCAACTTACTAGCAGAAGACCTTTAAGGTTTCTAGATAGTGGGTTGAATATGCAGTTAAAGTGCTTATATCTCTGTCAAATAGATCGACCCTAATAACCTCCGGCTTTTAACACCTAGTGAAATGATGTTGTGAGGTACATTGAAATAGCGTTTTCGATTCATTTCCATGTATGTCATACGAGATAACGGTTTTTGTATACTAATGTAATAACATTAACAGATATACTTACGATTCATACGCCTACTCGTTTGTCCAGTTCCAAAATAGCGTTAGTAAATAAATAGTACTGGAAATTAGCTTCAAATGGGATTTTACTTTCAAGGCGCCATGAGTGAATTACGTCCCAACTACAGCTACATCATGGAGTACAATAGATCTCTACTTAACTGCTACTTTTTTTTTGGTTATTGTTCTGTACACAGAATTCAGTGTGCAATAAAGTATGATGTATTGTAAGTATTGTTATACTCGTAACTAGATGGTAGCTACAGAACACCAGCATCAGGAATATAGATAGATATATAATGTAGATAGATATATAATTTCAGTAACTGAATTGCGTTTGTGAAATATTTCGACATAATTTTGAAACATTTAAAATTATGTCGATAAAATTATGTACGTAAGATATCAAGTTTCAAGACAGTCAGAAAAACGTTTTATACATTTATATTAGTAAAGGCTTGACAAAGATAATAAAAGTTTGGCTGTATTATCTGATTCATATTACGTAAAATTATTTTTTACATTTTTCTTTTACCTTTTAATGACGAAGAACGTGTATTTTTGTGAATTCATCACTAAATTTGAGTTGACTTTGACTGTCCCGTTGGTGCAGAGGTTAGAGAACCTGACCGTTGCGCCGGGGGTCATGGGTTCGATTCCCACCCAGAATAAATATTTGTGTGATGAGTACAAGTATTTGTTCTGTGTCTGGGTGAAAAAAAATATCTATTTAAGTATATATTTCTATAATATGTAGTTTATCAGTCGTCTGGTTACCATACCACAAGCTCTCTTGACGCTTACTTTGGGATCAGATGGCCGTGTGTAGAGATGTCCCAAGATATTTATTTATTTAAATATCTTTATACGTACCTCAAAGATTTCATAAAAATATATAACCTTTTATTGTATTGTACATGTATTGTACATTTGTGTAATTAGTAAGCACAACATATAAAGCAATCACTAAAACATTACATTTTATTGTCGTTGAAAAATTATGCAGTATATTGTGCCAAGTTGCAGATCTCACTAATCAGCGATAGCCTTAACATAAAGAGTTCAGCTCTGCGGCAACTCAGTTCAATAATTGGTGCACAGTTTTATACAAAAGTATGTGAGTTTGAATGATTAATTTTCACTAGCGTTGATACAGAAGGAAAGCATGGTGAGGAAACTCGCGCACTTCAAACTTTCTCACAATATTTTCCACAGAGTGTGAAGTCTACTAGTTCGTCTCTTTGCTAGAAAAACATACTATAAGGTCAACCTACATATCTCATTCCGGGAAGAAACCCTTATTCAATATTGGAATTCTATTCAAACACCAACATTGGGTTGCTAATGCAGGTAATTATTGCCTGTATCCTGACGATTGTATTCTAGAGCGTGTTTGTAAAATCTTCTGACAATTATATTGTAAAGTCACGAGTCTACCCAATCAACGGGCCGTTTCTTATCAACATACTACATGTTATAATAGGTTCAACATCCGCTCGCCTCTTTTAAATTACTAAACATTTTCCATTCCAAGCGGGATTCCACTCGGCCAATCACTGGCGCTGATCAAATGGTTTACTTAGGGCGTTAATCATTTTACCAGTCGGGTAACTGTACTTATCCGGCCGGCTACTTGTCTCACTGCCGGCGAATAAGCAAATGAGTACAACACCTCCCGATTCGTGCCCTATTGGATTGTTCTAACTTCGATTCTATTAGCAGTGGCTCAAAAAGTACCCTGTCGATATGTGTCCGGTGTATAGCAATAGGCTCACCACCTATTCTAAAGTGGGACGTGACCGTAACTAGTGAAACGTGGGCGTGTGCAGCACTTCTGTCTATCGCTTTGTATATTATATTACTGATGTTACGTTTACGTTTGTGACTTTATATATTTGAATCTGTTTCTGTTCTTCTTTTATCGTGTATCTATAAGGTAGAAGAATACGTTTTGCCCCCGTGTGAACCTTACTGTGTTCTATCATCACTACGTATATAACATCACCACCTATCAACAATTCTGTCGAAGAAAGCTCTTTTCGAAGCAAAGTTTATGCTACGATTATTTTGCATGCAAAATGTGCTTACTGGTCGCTCGCTCATTGAGATCAGCTACTGTGCATATATCGTTCTGTTATTAGAGACAAGAGATGTAATATTCTATAAGTCAGTATTCACAAAGGCATACGCATTGAAGGTGAGAAAGTAACGAAGTTTAATCATTCCAAATTCAGCAATCCGTGAGACGGGTGCCTTAAAACTGGAGGCGGGTCGAGTTGCCTAGATTTTTAATTAGGGTTAGGATAGAAAGCAGAGCTTTTAACACTATATGGCGAAAGGTGCAACATTTTTTATCTGAGTATGATAATACAGATATAACTTTTGACATTATTAACTGATACTGTAAGCCACTTATGTATTATTTATATACGAGTTGTAGTTAGCAGTTCAATATAAGAAGTGCAAATATGTAATTCTAGGTAAAAGAAAATGATTAATTAACTAATTTTGCAATCTATTTTTGGTTTGATTATAAGTAAATTTTACAATTGGTTGGACTTAAGTTACATTTCTTCTAGATTGAAGAAGTGATATAGACTGATGAGATAAGAAAGTGAAAGGGCAGGATGTAAGGCTTCATTAAGAATTGTTTGTACCATGTTTACAGGTGTGTGTTCAATATTTGGCCAGCGTCGCGGCCTAATATTGGAATATCATATCTACATGTTGAAGATGTACATATTTATATGTAACAATTACTTTTCGTTCTTTCTCGATCAAAATATAGTTCGTTTCATGCTAACCTCTTATTACAGTCAATAAAAAATAGTTAGTGACACCTAAATAGCGCTCACTTTGATAGGCTATCAGAAATGTCCGCCAGTTTTGACCGTTACAAATAGGGTTGTCAAGGTTGCTTTAAATATTTGTAATGTAATTTTTTATTTAGAAATTATCTTATTACTGATGTCTAATATTATGTAGCTGCATTGGCGCTGAAACATTCCCCGTATTTGAAATTAATGTAAATTTTCAAAATTATTTATAAATCATAATTTATACCCACTCAATAATTTCATTGGTTTTTAAATATTTTTTCTATTAAATATAAATGCTAAGAGTATATTTTCTTCATGATTATGTAATATTTTTAATTTGTTTCATTGAAATGGCAACCCTCGTTCCTACTCGCGTCGCTCATTCCATTGTGCTACTGTCAACACTATGTTTTCAACCTGTTCAACTGAGTAATATATCATGAGTACGCATACATTTGATTTCCCGTAACTTACGTAATACAGCCTATTATATATTAAAATAAACCATTGTCCGATGCCTTTAAATAATGCACATTAAATTTGATTGCAACTGCAACTAAATACAATACAACTATTATACTATACAATACCATAAATTGCCGAGAAACCTCTGTAAGACGGTGTGTTTACCTGAAAAAGAGGAAATATAGATTAGAACAGAGACCCGCCATTAAATAAATAAATGACACAAAGACAGATATGCCGATGTCACTTATGTTTAAGTCAAACCACCTTCGTCATAAATACTGTTATTATTACAGGTTTCGACGTATGTTTTCTTGATATACAGAGAGTCTAAGACTATAATCCAGCATGCTAGCCAAGTGCCAGTAGACGTCACATACCGCGGATAGCTTTATGAAGAACTATAAGATGTACAGACTTTTGCAGAACGTTTACCGTCGCTGATAGCGTGTCATATTTTTAATTAAAACGACTCACAAACATTCGTTAAGTCGGACAAGCGTTACTTATAAGTTATATAAGTATGAATATTATTAAAAATTATGCATTTCACCCGGTTTCAAAGGGAAAGCAGGAAGAGAAATAGAACTCAAAAGGAAAACGTCAGTTATACATAGTTTAGTACGAATACACTTCGAAGTAACTATTTGATATCAACTTTATCAACATTTGCATAACTTAAGTTACGAAAAATACGAAACCCGTTAATTGGATTATTGAAGCAGTTAACACGAAGTGCATTTAAGCAATAATATTAAGTCATTTAATATTACTGGTAGCTTTTAGCCATCATCGATAATCCGGATAAAGTGGCAATGACCCACAGAGCTACGTTTTATTAACACATACTGGCCTTCTCAAATTGATAGCTTAATGATAGATAGCTTAAACGAGTAATCAATTAGGGTACATTATTTCACATAAACATCAGCAACTTTTACATTACTTATAAAAAATCATAGTTTTAAAGAGAGTTGACTGCCTCGTTGGTCGTGTTGGTTGCAGATGCGACTGTCGATCGAGAGGTCCCGGGTTCGAATCCCGGGTCGAACACCACAAAATTTTCTAATTTCGATTTTCTAGTAGTGGTTCGGAGTCTGGATATGTGCCCGATGCATGGCAATAGGCTCACCACCTATTACAAAGTAGGACGTGAACGCAACCGGTGAATCGTGAGAATGTTCTGCATTCCCCTGCCTACCCCTTCGGGGATTACAGGAGTTAAATTACATAATTAAAATTGATCTACGTAATGTGACGCTAATTTGTGACAATTGTTTTGAGTCACTCTTGTTTAATTGTGTTTTTATATTAATATATAAATAATCACAACTCACGGCAGTTAGGTAAATGTTGAAATATTGCACTAATAAATGCACGTGCCAGCTTATCCATATAATTAATAGCTTGTATAATACGCAATAAATCTATGTTTATTTATCTGTCACATCGGAACCGGCTCCTGTTTAATTTATACAAATTATACAATCTGGAGTCGTTTGATCGACATCGTGTTATGTTATTGAGGTATTTATGTGTGGTATATTTTATTTTCTGCGAATCCAACGCGCTTGCCCGGCGTGGGGTTTATGGGCGTCACCCCTCAAAGACGGCAATGGACGCAATAGGCCGATGACGATGATATTTGATAATGCCATGTCTATATATTTCAATGTCGCAGAAAGCATAAGAACGATATAAAATGGGTTTTCTACTCACTATAAAGGTTCATTCAGGTTAGCTAAAGTAAAAAAAAACGATACAATTTATATATTTTTTACGAGTGTTCTCTTACATCGTTTCTTTAAATATTTGTTATACTCATTTATTTCAGTCTGAGAATATACTTTTATTTAAATATAAAATATATATGCACAACTTCATTTCTCAAGGATTAGTGAGGTTATAAAAAATGCCCGGGGAAAGTACGCAGTTTCCTTTTTTACGCAAAATAAACTATCGCATTTCGCACCGTCGCGTACAGGGTGGCAGGTGGGCACGTAACCAAATCTCAATTTACACTTTATAGCGCAGAATCGGGTTAGCATATATTTATTTTCCAAATTATTCTGACGAAGTTCAGTAGCTGAAGTAATAATGAGATATGACAAGATTTTAATTCTAGTCATATAAATAATAATAATAATAATAATATATAGCTTTCAACTAATAATAATCGAAAATGTGTACATGAAATAATATGATTCTCACTATTTTAAATGTACACTTAAAGATTTCATGTAAAGTCGAATCTAATTTTTTTAATAAATAAACCCATAATTTAGGAAATTTATTAATTGTTTTTTTAGAAGCATAGCTTAATATGTACTAATTAATGTAAATTTATTTTAATTCTCTTAACAAAGTATCTAATAATTACATCATAATCGTATTTAACATATTATAAAATTTGCAATCACTCGTGGAAGGTACATTGGTGTATGGAAACATGGGGTTGAATATTTTAAAAGAAGTTTTTTTTAAAGTACTTTTGTGCACTGAAACTTCGTCTGGGGCTTGAATAACAAAAGTAATTCAGTTTGAAGTTAAATCAGCGTAGAATGCGGGTCCACGTCCATTGGTACTTCCTGGACACAATTGTTCAACACTAACCTGTCTCCGCGTGTTCTTGTCGTGTAACAATATTATTGATACACCCTCTTTACGTGTCATATTCCATTAAAACTTAATCATTCTTTGCTGGACCGTGAAGCTGAACAGTAAACATATGATACGAGTCCTGAGCGATATAAGTGCTAAATATGCAATAAAATCCAAAATTACTGCAACTATAATCCTTTGCTATTAACACTTCACATTCAGTGCGACCGTTACCCGCAGTTGCGTAGTAATTGATTATTATTTGTATGCCCTTAATATTATTGCCTAGTGTGATTCTGACTTTAATTTTATGTTATTGCTTGAAAAAAAAAGAGTCTGCATTCTTCTTATTTACTTTTATGAACTTTAAGTTTATCAAGTTTTAATAATTCTACTTCTCATTTATTTATTTATTCCATACTTTCAGTATAGGCAAAATTTACACACACTTATGATCTTAACATAATACCTATTTTATTCTGTAATTCAATGATCACGGATAATATCAATACACATACTCGCATACTGTAACATCTAATGCCCGTAGGGGTGGCGAATATTGAAGATTCTCACCTGCTACCGTCTGAGCAGATTATTTTGCCATTTCTACATTTATAAATAATAAATAAAATATTCAATACTCATTTCATATACACAATTTATTATTTATCCTTTCCCTATTTAAAATTTTTGTATCTATATAACTGGTAATAAACAATAAAACGCTTTTTTTATAGCTCCAGTTGCTTTTATTCCTGTATCGATGTCCCTGAACCGCAATGTCCCTCCATCACCAGAGCTTCACTGACCGAGAACGCCAGCAGGCATCGATGGCGTCCATTGTGTAAATCAATAAAACGGAAATAAACAAACAAACGATCGGTTCCTGGCGGCCAGTCGATTTATTGTAAGCGTTTGTGTTTCACCGTTTTCTTTTATATACGTTGATAATAGAAGCATTGATAATTGATAATTTGTCTTTCGTCTTCGATTTAATTTTAATGTCCTGCCTCGTTTGTTGAATGGTTACAAATACGATTGGAGACAGAGAGATTCTAGGTTTTAATCCAGGATTGAGTACTATTGGATTTTCCTAATTTGTGTTTGAGTCGGAGAGTGGAGTCGCTTCACTGAGGCTGGAGTGTGAAATCGGAGTCTGGATTTGTGGTCGGTGTAGGTGCGGATGTGCAATATGCGCATCGCCTATTCCATAGTGCGACGTAAACGTAATGGTTGAAACGTGGGAGTGTACCACTCTCCTCTGCTTGCCTCTTCAGGCATAATAAACGTGAAGTTACGTACTTCAATCTGTGTAATATAAATTCAATTTTTATTTATACTAAAACAGGATCGCCGTATGTTTTAAAAACTCAAAATTAAATTAAATTTAAAAACTCAAAACTTATAAAAACTAAATTAAACTCGTAATATAGGGATTTTTTTTGATACTCTTGGCCAAACAAGCACACCCACTTTCGACTGCAGAAACTCGGTGTATTTGTTTACAGAGTTGTGAGGTACCCGGCCGACACGACGCACGTGTCGATAGTAGATAGCGCTGCGCTTATAATTGCTTCCGACAGCACTCCGGAGCTATCGGAGGCGGCACGAGGGATCCAGATACAAGCACACAACACAGAACGCAATCTAGTACTTCAAGTATACGTTTTTAAAATTTGAATACACGTCCAATCCGTCACGGGATAGAATTTGTTGGTGTCTAGTAAAATGTAGATGGAATTTTGATTAAATTATTTTTGATTAATTCACTTTGCAACTGATTGTACCTATTCCATTTTTAATATTATAGCGATCAGGTCACGGTGGTGAGAGAAAAATAATTTATTTACTTTGACAAAAT
>DWEI01004804.1:0-11338 GCA_018245875.1 Mysoria ambigua
ATCGGCACTCGCATCGCTCGAGCGGCGTTCATTAGAAAATGAGACAAACAACTCAGTTGAAACCAGTCGAGGCGATGCGGTTGTGGTGTTCGGGAAATAAGACGCATTACATGTTTCCGTGCGTGTCGTTGAATTGTCGAGCCGTTCTTCATTTGTGTTTGTTTATTTGACAATTCCACGGTAGTGTTGGGGCGGGAGACGACTTTTTCAAAGATGCTTTTAAATACGTTGAAATTTCACTCAAAAATGAACTCTTTAGTATTGTGAAGTTGATGGCCATATCATTCGTCTGTTACAACACTGTCTTCGTTCTCGTATGAACGTAGTTTATCACGATACACCTGACTGAAACATGACGGTTTGCCCAACCGGGGCAACCGTATGCCGAGGTTAATCATAACGCCGACGTTAGGGTTGCCCCATACCAGTGTTAAACGATGTACTCAGCGACAGAGCGATTATGAAAACAATTAAATCACTTAAGTAAAATAAACTTATTATTAGATACACTCTGTTATGTAGGTACACGATTATGAATGCCGCAAAAATATTAGTAGTCAAAAACGTAAACTCGCAAAATCACGCCGATAATCCCTGAAGTGGTAGGCAGATGAGTGCAATACAGACCAAAGTTTTATCGAATGTAATTAAGTCCTACCATGGAATAGTTGTCGAGCCTATTGTCATACATCGGAAAGAAAGCTCATACCGATCCACCATTGGAAAATATCTCTTAGATATTCTATTTTAAAAAATCCGATTGTATCCGACCCGCGATTTGAACCCAACAAGATTTCTCGATAGGCAGTGGCTCCTGCAATCACTCAACCAACGAGACAGTCAAAGTATTGACAATTAATTATATAACTCTAATAGTTTCACATGACTGTTAGTCATGTGAAGCTGTGAAGCATTAAAAGAATCGGGATAAGAAGTCATGGTTAACGTAATATATGCGAAATCAGAATATTCTGTATCTTTTTTAGAATAGATAGAATTTAGCATATCTTTTACAGGAATACTACTTCTCCGCTTGTCGCATTATTCGCACTGGCGCAGGAGAAGAACTTTCTACGGCAGAATTCAATCCAATAACAATCACCCAACACGAGAGACACCGGCGACCGTGATAATGTAAAGTGGCGCGGGGCAGCGCTAGAGTTTCCATTGCCTTGGAGAGTTACGCACGACCGCGTGCGCCCACCGCGGGCCACGCGCGCCGCTCGGCGCGCCGCAGAGCGGCTGCCGAATGGAAATACAAATTATATATTTTTTTTTAAATAATATACCGTAAATATCTTTTATTGAAATTTCAAATAACTATAAGCTAAGATCGTATTGGGGTATACAATTTAGAAACGACATTGAAAGGGTGAAATTTTTGCCTATTTATGACCTCCCCCCACCCGTCTAAATTCCTTTCGTCCCCTCTTTTTCCTATACGAATAGTATTATCGTATACAGCAGTATTTTATTCGAGACAAAGAAGAACATAACATCGTGCCCATGTTTCCCCGTATGGGTAGGCAGAACACTACACAGATGTACTCACCTACACATACAGTTTCACATGGAACAGACCGTGGACCAGCGCCATCCGTAGAACACAAATGAACATAATTATCATAAGTAACAAGTTGGAATTGTAAAGATTAAACACGTATTATTCACGTGCCACTTCTACATCATTTCGCGTTCCAAAGCCAGTCGCAACGCACCGACAATAAATAATTTCCATTCCCGGCGCTGTAATAAAATTATTATTCTATTCCAGCCGGCGCACGGGTGGCTTCCTCGTAAGCACATGATACGATTTAAACGTTAAACAATATTCCCAGAACTGTCCTCCTGCCAGTCGTTCACCTTTGTATAATGGATGAGCGATAGCTTCAATGCGACGACTATACGAAGATTAACGTATTTTTAGAAATCACAAGTCACAAGAGATTGTTGTAAACCAAGGATTCTTTTATTCAATCTTACATAGAACTATTACCGACGTGACCGATCACATTCGCGTTCGGTAAAAAATCGCAAAGGTTAACTTTTGATTTTTCGTTACAATTAGCATAATTTCACAAGCTACGAACAGTTCTTTGTTAACGGTACAATTTGTTTACTCATTCATTTGAGCATTCCTTCATTCGGTCATCAATATTTTTTTCATAAGACTATATATACTTTTGAATACCTCGACTTTTAATAGCTTTTTAAATGGCACGAAGCTAGCTGTATTAAAACAATTAGTGATATGCATATATAACGGACCAACAGACAAAAACGGAAGTCATCTATTAGGACTAAATATAACTAAACAACGGGGTCAATGCATCAGCACGTGGTCCTTCCCTTGTTAGCCGCTCGTAACAGAAATAAGCTCGCCGACGACCGCGCTGCCTGGTTGGAAAACTTAATAACTCTAAACCGTGTGTTCTAGTCAAATCTTCATTTAGGAAGAAGTATGAATACAGAATGAGAAGAGAACGGAGAAGAAGCGCGAAGCGGATGTATGAGTAGATAATAATGACGTCACAATCAGGAAGTATAAACAGAAATATTATACAATATCATCTACGTAACACATCTGAAAATTCATCAAATCATGGTACTCTACGTAGCTTAGTCGTCTTTAATTTGATTATAAAATCGCATTCATTCAATATGCAAATGTGTATTGTAAAGGAAATCCATAATATATGTTGTTTTGCACTGCGTCTTATTATGTTTGACAAAATGCTAAATTCACTGTGCAATATACAAGTATTGTTATTGCATCATTACATCTAAATACACATAATATTCAACAAATAAACATGTTGAAATGTTCATAAGTTTGCTTCTGTTTTTATGGATTCTGCGTTACAAGACGCGCAAAGCACTTTAATTACAAATTTGATTAACATTTTCGAATGGAAATGAATACTTATTTAAAACCAAATATTAACAATCGACCTATCCCTGAAAGCTTGAAATTCAGCACAAATAATGTAATTTATCTGTGTCGAAAATATTTAGACATTATTTAAGGACGCAAAAGTTACAGAGAAAATAATTGAAACATAAACGTGATGGAATATTTTCATTTTCCCGCCACATTACACATTTGGAACATCGATTCGAATTTGCAAGACGATAACATCCGTTGCATCCATCACGGCTGCGTTCCGAAATTACAAACCATAACACTCTGACCACTCAAATAATTATGTCCTTGTGCAAACTAATTACGTATAATAACAGCATGCAAAGCAACAATTATAACGCTAAAATCCAGTATATCTAACTCTCTAAAAATACACATTATCGAAATTTAAAACATGAACTGCATATCACAAGGTAATATATTCTATTGCTCGCAGAGGTCACTGCACGTTCTATGAGTATGTTTGTTAGGGTCAGTTTACCTTCGTTAGACTGTTGTGCGTCAATGAATGTAAGTTTTTAAAATACTATGACTTTTTAATTATTTTTTTTTGATAAATATTAATTTTAATAACATAAAAATTTTATTAAAAAAATAATTTGCGGTCATTATTAAGCTGAAACATAAACAGCATGGTCGAGAACAATTAGTGCAAGAGAAAGTGTATACATGTACAAGGTTAGATGATGATATAAAGATACGAAGGCAGAAGTGCATGTTGCATAAAAATCCACTATTAAGATTCGTATCGCGAAATCAGAACGCGAGATATTTATATGACGAAACTAAAATTTTAATAATATCACACAAAATCACAAACAAGTTAATATATACGAACTATTCAAGAAAATGTCTTGCCAAAAAATAATACAGATATAATTAATAAAAAAATATTGACGTAAAAGTTAAATACGAACCGCGAAATGTACGATGCCAATACCGCACGTTATACTATACATATAAAGATATAAAACGAAGTCAAAATATATCTGATTTGACAAATTTGTGTCCTCGACATCGATCGAACTCAATTGCACTTTTACGGTATCCAACATAACCATCACATTACCATGGACGTTTTCTGAAAATATTATCTGTTATCGTGCGTGCAAGTAAAAGAAAGGTATTAAAGACAATAGGCACCATAGCGTCCAAGTAGGACTTCATCAACGCCAGCCCCCTGCAGTTGCTCATCTTCTCGCACACCTTGTGTCGGACCGTTTCACAGATCATTTTCAGCACAACAATAACCACAACACAACCGACCAACTGCACTGAACACCAACTCGCCGCGATGTGTACAAAACACCCAATACAGTTTTGAAATTCGCCGGATGCTCGGCAACTCGCCGCGGCGCGAACGTCCGTTTGGTTTAAATCCAACGTTCGCGAAACGCCACTTGGTCAGTTAATACGTTCATCATTTATATCGCACTCGTCATTTTTTCAAACAATACTACGATTACAAATCCTTCGATTCTGTGACAATCACAATGTTTATTTTGTACGATTCCTATCACAATGTGTCAAGGGACTTATTGTCTGTGGAATTTATCGCGCTTTTTATTGCTTTTTAAATGTGTAATATTTGAATTTGGAAGGTACTTAATGGCGCCAGGTCTAGTACAAACGCGACCGCTGCCAGCGTAACATTACAAAACTGTGTTTCCAAAGTCGCTTATACGTTAATTGCATATTTATCTAATGACCAACGAGGTTACTTATCGCGTAGCCCTAATACGGCCGCCATTGCCCACAGAAATCATTAACCAGTTTTGAGAGCAGTAACTATTTCCAACGAATTCAGTACAAAATTCTCAGAAACAATCATAACATTATATGTATATTTTTAATGATGATGACGTCCATAGATAAGTATGTGAATTAACGCTAATAGTATTAACAACAATTTAGAAATAATACCGATTCGACAGTAAAACACATATCACACAAGGAAAATTAAATGAAAAACTCGCTGAATTGACTTTTATATGATACAAATATAACTGTAAATCTAATTCATTGCGGTCCGCTAATAAAGTTTAAAATAAAAGATTTGCCGTATCCGTAGTAATAACTTGACTGTACAGTCACATTATCCAAAGCCACAGAGAATTAAATGGAACTAAAATTGTATAACATTTGTATAACATTACAAAACCAGTAGGATCTCGGCGTATGCCAAGAGGAAGGTAACACAACCTGCGTGTGCGCAGCTCAACGCATGATCGATCCCTTGTTGTGTAATCTTGTATCTGATTATCGTACAGCTAATATACATACGGTTAACAACCATCACAGGAGTCAAGTAACGTTAGCTAACTACTCATTAAATAAAACAGTACAAACACAATTGATTTCGTTTTTATCTCACAAGAATAATCACCAAAAAGTGTGTAACGGTTATGAAAAAGTACCTCACGATGATCAAAGCAACTTAGATAGAAATATTATTTTAGCTCAGAGAATTTCTATTACACTTCGCTAATAAAATAAATACTATATGATTGCTTGACAGAAAACAGTGACGTCAAAGGGTGCCGAATAAGGGAGACACGAGACAAGGACCGAGATATTAAAGGAACTAATTATACTTGCATGTTGAATATACGATAGCATTACTTCAGAATTCACAGATCGTAACTGTCGGATGTTTCGAAAAGAAAATGGTACACAAAATAACAAATTAGTCTTTGGAAGGTAGTTCTTGATCAGTTCTAAGAATTAACAGTTAATATCTGCATGCCTGTGAATGCTCATGTTAACTAAAAAGTAAAATAAGTCTTACATGAACAAGGTTGGCTATCAACGAGTTCGTTTATAGACGCACATACAGATCCCAGTGATCCAATATAGATTTATTTATCTGTGTTCAATGTAGTAATTGTCTGAGCGTTGATAGTTCTAATTTTTACTGAACATAATCAAGTAATGACGTTTTGCGGACGAGTCACTGTACATATTGCTCTTGAAATGGAAATACATAATTCTATGAACATTTGTATAAAGAATAAACATATGTAACTCTAATAGTATCAGGCATTTTAATTTTCAGTGAAACACACCATGTGTTACAGTGGCATTAATCTTGAGATAACACAAGCAATATTGAATAACTAACCCTTGTAGAAGAAGACGTCATCTGGAATGTATAGAGCAATTAACCAAATGTAGGCTACATTACAGGCGGTCGGAATTAAGAAGGCAGGCGGTAATAAGTGGATGAGGTCAACGAAATACTAAGTAATGCAGAAATTATGACACACGAACTGTCTAGAAATGTAACAATAAAAACTGACAAAACAATTGTGAAGCACAGAAACACACATTTAATAATGTAATACCAGAAAAGCATGATGAATGAAAAATTATAAACGCTGCTCGATAACTTGACAACCACAGCTGCGACGCTCCTACAAACGATTGTTCCAATGTACGATCAGTTAAAATCGTGACACAACAAACCACAGTGCCGTTAATAGCGTCGAAATCGAATATCCATCCATTTACCAGCTTTAGCTTTCCAGCTTCATGCTAACGTGACGTGATTAGTACATTGCGATATTTATGTATAATAGGACTAGAAAATTCCCAGACTAGATCTAACATACAATTATTTTAGAATGAGGAAAATTGTATAGATTCATGAATTATTGATTTATAAAAAATTGTGCAGTTGAATTACTTAAACTCAAAGAAATTATGTAATACTAAAATCTATTTTCGCTTCAGTTTGTTCACATGCTAAAACGATTTCTAAACAATTTAGATAAAATTAAAATCACTACAACATATGCTACAACATAGCAAAATTAAAACTAAAAAAGGAATTAATATTTGTATGCAGATCTATATTAATACATTGGAATGTTGAATAATAACGTAAGTTTCACGAATATAATAGCAGACGTCATAACTCAGTAACTACCATAACTGGTTCACGTGTTCAATGTGAAAGCAAGCGATGCGAAATCGTCGGAGCCTTAATGACCGTCCGAGACCAATCTAGGTGGTATTAAGATCACCCACTATAAAGAAAGTGTCGAAGAAAAATGGACAAGATATTGGCAATGCCGTGGAAACGCAGTGCAACGGCTCGTTCTTAATGGCGTGCAATTCGAAAATTATCAGTACAAAAAATTACCGCAATGCAACAGCCTACCGCTATATAGCGCTATATTCTATAAGCCACATGTATTACAAGATAAAGAGCTTTTATCATAAATCTGTCTTGATCACAATGAGCTTATTAAAAAACATATTTCAAGACATGCGTTGTCAAATCACCAATGTTCTTAAATCGACTAAAATGATATAAAACAATTTCGATTTTAAGAAAAAAAAGTATATTAGTAAGCGAGCGTCTATAAAAGTGTTTATAAAAGTGAATGAATAGATCCTAAGCATGTATGTGTGCGTGTTTTTGTTTAACTGCAATCAATTTTCAACGGCGATTATTCGCTTGCCGCGGCTGTCGTATCGAATCCAATGTTACATCGATGTTCGTGATCGTTACCGAAATAGAGAAATAAATTTTAACCCAAGATAATCGATTGAAACTCCTGTCAAAGTCAGTCACGATTTGTAAGCTAGAATAATGTGATTTAGTGTTAGTGACTTAAAAACAGACTCTCTCTCCCTTTCATTCATCTATTGGAAAAACCAAAAAAGCTATACAATCGTTTTACAGCTTTTACAATTCTCACAAGTTTCATTAACTCGAAAAATAGAATATTGAAATTTTTGGTCGATTTGGTTTTGAGGTGTTTTTTCAGAACCAAGGGACAGTCTTTTAAAGTTAAGATTGAACGGAAAAACAAAATCGATAAAAACTTTTAAATACACAATACGTCAAGTGTCTTATTGCTATTGGCTCTATTGAAATAACTGGTCCCGAATAACGACGAAGCTAGTTCGATTCAGAAAAGGCCACGTTCGATAACGGTTTGGACATTTAAAAAACTGTTGGTCATAAACTTGAAACAGCAAACCAGTTTGTGAGAGGCTGCCAGGTGGAGCTGACTTGCCGCTATGCACGTGTTCGTTGCGTAACTGAATCATGCAGGTAGACTGGAATAACGATGAATGATTGAGTCTAATTAATATGATACTCCTGCTTCCGATAGTATCATTAAAAAGGATGATGATCGTGCATGAAGTACTGATCGGACCATCATGCGTCTTAAGTTTGAAGTTTATTGAATTTTTTATTGTAATGAGTATGTCTATAAATACAAGTATGTCTATAAATTAATAATTTGCTATGCTGTATTCGACTACAGTCTATTATGCGTCTGTCATTAACGATATGAATTTAAACAATGGATCTTATATTTAATTCAATGGACTTATAAAACCTATTAGATTTTTGTCTGTACAATTTAGCTTTTTGCATTGCTTCATATTATACACTACAAATATGGTAAATTTCTCACTCCATAGAATCCCGAATTTTTAAACAAGAGTTCAAAGATTCCTCGTCAAGTTTTGTTACATATTAAAATTACAAAATTATTATTAATTTCTCACAGCTTATTAAAGCTATTAAAACAATAATTTGAGACAGACTGAAATATTTTGTTGCATAGAATAGAAACGAAAATCACCATTTTGAAAACACAAAAGGGGCAACTAAAATAAAAGTGATTCAAAGCAGAATTAGTTAGCGTGCAGACGAAATTCTATAGATTTAATCAGTGAATTGGAACTTAGGAAAATATAATCAATTAATATAAAACATGTTTCCCCGAGATCATACAAAGAAAATGACGCATCACGTACGCACAGTCACAGCACGGACAGTAAAGTTAGCATTTCTCATGAAACCCAATAAGAGCAAAATAAAGAACCGCTGAACTGACTCATTGGAATATCTCGTGAGTACGAAACCAAAGAAAAACAATCACAGATCATTCTCACACGATGAATATAAATGTAACATGACGTCCGTAATCCCCGACAAAGTATGCAGGGGAGTGAAGTACACTCCCACATTTCGGTAGTCCCACCATGGAATAAGCGGGAAAATATAGCCGTACACCTAGCACAAGTCCAAACTGCGAGCCACTACTACTAGACGTTCTAATTTAGAAATATCCAAAGCTACTCGACCTGGGATTTAAATCCAGAACCTCACGATAAACAGTCGGGCTTGTAAATCCACCGACGACGAGTTCTGACAAGTATAAGGCGAAGAAGATGAACAGGTTACATAAGAAATGATCTATGATCTATCTATGAAGATACTAGGACGACACCGGTAAATCAAGTAATAAAGGACTGTCAGAAGATTGGTGAAAGAGTCAAGATAATTTTGAAAGAAAAAAGTCAATTTATTAAATGCACATACCAAATTAAGGAAAGGTAGCGTTAATAAGCTACTGAGCATTTAATCTGACGTATTAGGATGTAGTGAAGGCAAACGATTGACCGTTATTAATAGTGCCGTGGTTCCGATATCCGATGAAAGTGGAGACTGGTTACGACGGCCAGTGTTCATCCACTGTGATCTCGAGACGCGATCTCGGTTAATTATAAATACGCCGTTTATAAGGACGACATGTTAAAAGGAGAATTTTAAACGCTTGCAACACGACAAAGATTAAGTGCATACTTAATAAATGTCAAAACAAAAAGTCAAAATATTCACTGCTTAGTAATAATGTATTTTCATCTGTTAATTACACGCCCTAACATGGAATAGGAGATGAGTCTAATAAAATATAGCACCCACGATTCCAGACTCCAAGTTACTACTAGTAATTCTACGTTTGGAAAACCTGTTAGTACGTCGCGATGTTCGATACAATCCTGTATTTTTTGTAAATGTATCAGATCGAAATATGTAATCTTTATTTGATAATGTTAAGAAGTAGACAATCCTCAAAAAGAAAAAATCCTCAAGAGTTTGTTTCCTTTATCTTGGTTTAGAAGGCTTTAAAATTGCTTAATTTAACGATTTTAATTTAAATCTAGTTACATTTTGGTCGTTTCAACTTGTTAATTCCTATGGATCCCATAGCTTCGAATTTTTAACTCCCATGGATTATGAAAAAAATTCTCTGACTTTACAAAAATTTAAACCAAAGCTTTTATAGTTTTTCCTTTTGTTCCCTTAATAGTGTTACATAAGATTGCTATACCAATGTCATTAGTCAACTTAAGCCTCACATTCGTTTTTTTAACAAAAGTTAATTAAGGATCTTGCCACTTACCTCTAAATCCCTAAACACATCTCGGATATCTGGTTTCTTCGCTCTGGTGGCGGCCCTGCGTCTCCTGACAGTGCGGTTGAGTCTCCTGACGCGGCGGCGCACGGCCGCGGCCTGCTCCCTGGGCAGCGGCCGCACCGCCTCACCCAGCTGCGCCTCGGTCACCTCCAGCCCAGCGTGGAACGGCGCCGCCAAAGAGCCCAGACCGGCCGCTTGCAGCCATTCTGTTTCCAGTTCGCCCTCTGTTAACAAATACAACAAGAACTTGTGAAACCAACATCGAACCTTTAATCCCCGACGAGGTAGACAGAGGTGTGTAATACACTCCCACGTTTCAACAGCTACGTTTACGTTCTAGTAGGGTATTTTTATTATATCTGGAAATAGAAGAACGGCACAAATACCCAGCGATGTAATTGTGAACAATATATCATTTCACAGAGGCCTATGTGTAGCAATGAACTAAGCTATGACTATAATCCGGTTTGTATTAACAACTATAACAAGAACGTAGGTATTATTCGTAAATGTAATCAAACCAAACAACTGATTCTTACATAAACACATTCGGAATATAATTCTTTTAAATCTCATACAATAGCAATTAGAGGCAAAATGTAACACAAAAAAAATATAACAACTACTTCAGCACAAACGATATCTTGAATCATCAATGTTAATGGTCGTACCACAGACACACAATGCTTCGCGTCGAGCGGGAACAATAAGTCAAGAAGCGACTGTATCGCCCTTCGGATCGATCGATCTTCGGATGTATGCGCGGCTCGTGCATCGCTTGTTGTGACCGCTTCCGTGTTTATACAATACACGTTCAACATACGGCCCACGGTCGAACTCCTCGCGGACGCGTTAAGCGGTTTGTGCACTGGCTGATGCTGTTTGACCGCGTGTCTTATAACAAACATGTTTAGGATATATATCTGTAGAAAATACTATTTAATATATACCAGTGTAATTTCTTAAGTAATAATAACAGTATTTTGGACCATTTAATCCATAACCCGACGTCCCTATGCGATGGCAATCAGGGAATAGGTATATATGTAACGATAAAGTAGTGATAGCCTAGTGGTTTAAAATTCGACCTCTCACTCCAGGAGGCCGGATTCAAATCTCTGGCGCGCACCTCTTTAAAAATGTGCGTTTTAAGTTTAAATATCACTTGCTAATACGGTGAAGGAAA
>DWEI01004805.1:0-11336 GCA_018245875.1 Mysoria ambigua
CCACTACTAGAAATTCTAAATTAGAAAATTTTGTAGTGTTCGACCCGGGAATCGAACCCTGGACCTCCCGATCGGCAGTCGCACATGCAACCAACACGATCAACGAGTATAACGATTGATTATATGCAGTGATTTGTCACACATATCACATATGAATACACTTTCCAGTCGTCATGGACATTGCAACTGTAATTGAGTGTAATTCAAAAGACCATTATGGAAAGCAGATGCTATGTGTGCGCGCCCCGGCCGGCCGCGCGGCGCGCTCGGAGCGCGGCCGCTGATCGCGTCCTGCCGCACTCTGTCGCCGGCTGAGTCCAATGCATGTTTCAGATTGTTCCTTTTCATTGTGGCTCACTTTGTTCCGTCGAGTTTCGATCCGCAACGATCCTAAGCAAGTGGTGCTTTTCTCTCTTTCTGTACGATAGATCATTATTTACATAGTAAACAGTATTTCTTAACATGTGTTTAGCCAACATTTGTGATGTTTTTTTCGCAAAATAAGGTATGTCAATGCACTATTACAAAAATATTATCTTTCTACACCCATCCCACCGCTAAATTTTAAAGTGTGGAAAGTTCCATACTCTTCCTTACGCGCACCGCTCGTGGTAAAAAGGGAACCAACGGTCGATGCTTCGCGTATTAATATATGTATAGATGCTATATTTTTATTTTCCTTAAACTGTCATATTGCATTCATCGATTCCCTTTTACCATAAGGACATTTTTACACGGGCCCCACTCACCTCGCGGAACGAACGCGCGGAATGCACATGTCACACGAGCCAGTACGTACGTACGTACATACGCTTGGCCTCTAAATAATGTCATTCGACTTGAAGATTGAGAAACAACGCGACCGAATTATGTCATTTCCGTTTATTTTTTACGCATTTTATATCAAGTAGGTTAACCGGTTAATAGCTTTCAACGCGCAGCTGACAGACGCATCATTCGGAAAACAGAAACATGAGTAAGTAAATGGTTTCCTTACAGTGCGAATGAAAAAGTGGCAAACGTGCAAACATAGCAACTATCAGGTGATCACACTGAGACGGGGCGGCGGCTGCGGCGCGGCGCCCCGCGAGCGGCGGCTCGGCCGAGCGCCGTGGAGCACCGGACGATCATCTGAGCAGGTCGCAGTCTGATGCCGCCGCCTACTGCTGCTACTTTTACCTTGTGGGGTAGGAGACGGATAAAACAATTTGCGTGGCTACGATGGGAACAATGAACGACATCGTATCTATTGGATGCAAACCCAGAATACTTGTCTTTCTCTAGATGACAGATGGAATTGGACACATTGCATTGTTGACGCATAAGGACCCATTTGAGAATGCAGCGCAACAGTTATACCTATAACGACCCTCAATATAGCTATTTTCTCTATTTAACAAAAGTCTCGAAATCCTCTAGAACTGCCCGTAAAAGCCAACGCAAAATATACTATAACATCACGAGTAAAATAAAAAGTATTATTTATTTCTATTGGACGAATTTCGATAATTTATTGATTCGGTAATTTGATCAGTATTCAGTAGAAAAAACCTTAACAAAACGAATCCTATCAATTACACTCAATTACCCAATACATAGGTAATCATGTCTCGACAGGTTAAGGCTCTCAGCATTTGCGTAAGACAATTTTATTGTTGACCGATAAGAAAAACTTAACGTAACTTCACGTCTGTAATCCCCCGAAGAGGTAGGCAGAGGAATGCAGAACACTCCCACATTTCAAGAGTTACGTTTACGACCCACTATGGAATATACGTGAGCCTATTGCCGCGTTAAACTCGTTAAAATGCGTTTTCATTTATAATGATAATCGTTCGCTATAACAAGGTAAGTAGATTGGTACCTTCGTAAAGTTAAAATAAACATTGTTTACCTTGTTTAAACGAATTGTAGATTACCTTGTTTAAACTGAGCTCCGTATAACGCAGCTAATAGAAAAAAATATTTATTTATTAAACATCATTGCTACCATTACAGGTTGAACTTGGTATAAGGAACACTTTGTAATTTCCTAAGCTCCGTCAGATGTGTCGAGGTCGCACCGTGTAAAAGCTAGGAATTCGTCGTGATACCTACATCACCTACACGGGTCGATATATCACGTAACTTGACTGTAATTCTCGAAAAGTAAGCAGGAGAGTGCAGTACCTACAATCTTAGGTGTCACCAGTTCCCGGGGTAGGTAGTGAGCGACTAGCGCAGCAAGTGAGAAGTGCTACTACAAACTGTAGATAGAGAAACCGAACAGTACTCGACCCGGGATCTTAACCCAGGACAGCGCGACAGCCAGGCGTACTTGCAGCTGTGCGGCCGCGACGGCAGTGCACACAGTAACAGGCGGCCTCGGAGACGCGGGAACACCACCGGGTGGCTGTGGAGCATGGACGCGGATGTTTCTGCCAAGACCTCCTGAGATATCTCCACGTCCCGCGCTAACTGCGACCTACAGAGAACCAACCACGTTTACAATTATACTTTGGTGTTTGTTAAGGAGAGTGCTAAGTTTGACTCCCAATATTGCCCTACGCAAGAACTACTAAAACGGTACAGGCTATTCGTATTTCGAAACGTGATCTTGAATTCAACATATGAACAGCATTGTTCATTTTACAAACAACAATCAATAAAGAGCAATAAAGCCACGAATCGTTTAAATCGTACACAGTCCGCGCGCGCATCGACGTCAGCATTGTCTTGTTTTTATTCAATCGGATGTACGTTTTTGTATGACACATAAGTAGGTACTTTCCTATCACATTACGGCTTTAGCCTCCTGCCCTCCGTGAGCGCAATAGGCCCCTGCCTGGCTTCTCTTGACGTACACCTCTGGTACAGGGCCCCGCGCTGCCCGCGCTGCCCGCGCTGCCCGCGGCGCCCGGCCGCGCGCCGGGCGGGCGTGTTGCGGCAACTAGTCCGTCTTCAGCCAACCGCTTCATATTTCACCGTTACGAATAGAAATGGGCTGTTACGTATCTGTCGGTCTTCTTATTGAAGGTGGGTCACCTGCTACGCGGTGTCGTACGGGATAAAAATGTATTTCCATGTTTAAAATGAAATGACCGAGAGGGGAGTGGGCTCTAAAGTAACAACTAACTAATCGCTGTACCCTTGCTCAACATATGTGAGTAAATGGCTAAACTGTTCGTCGAGTGCGTTCCGACGTCGGTGCAGACGGTCACCCGCCGCAGCCGAGCGGCCGCCGGAGGCCAGCGCCCGGGCCAGGCCGGCTCCTACATATCTCGGAGTACATATCATACATATCTTCTACATATCTCGGATTGGTCCACAAGGAAATCGAACATTAGATATAAGATTTTAATAGTTTTCGTCCACGCGCACCTACTTGTACATAAATAACTCTGTGAAAACATAAAGTTCGGTCGATGTTGTCTTAGCTCGGTACGCTTTGCGCGCTATGATTTGGCCTCCCTTGCACTGAGTTAGCAGAATTTAATTTAATTCTACTAACTCCACGTTTCATAGTTTAATTGTTAAGCAATCACAAAAAAGACAACCCCACTGAGTTTCTTGTTAGTTCTTCTCAGTTTTGGGCGCGATCCGAACTAACGTAAACTTAACTGTATAGATGTTAATATGTGATTGCAAATCCTATATAAATAAATCATTTTTGACGTAGACTTTAAACACATCTATAATTTTAAAGTTTAGTTACTACTTACATATGTTCCTACAGTTTATCTCATACCTCCAAAGACGCATTACGTGAAGTTCGTCATGAAGAGCTTACTTGTCGAATACGAGTGTAGTTGATTTAAATATAGTAAAGATCTTAAATATCACGATTCACATAAAAGAGTCATATCGCATGTGTCTAGTAATGTGCGTGTGTAACACAAAATGGACACGTTAGTTACCTTCAACGTGCGAGGGCGGACACAACACTGTTGGCGAGCAGTCACGTTTTGGCGGCACTGATACCGCGGACGGGACGGACCGTATCACTGCACCACACTCGCGGCGGCTCGGCACTGCACACGCGGCACTCTCGGCTCTGCGCGCTGCGGACACTCGGTGCTCGCGAGGCGGCGCGCGGCGCGGGACTGCGGCCGCGGCGCCGCGCCGCGTCCCGCCCGCCGCCGTGGGCGCGCCCGCCCCCGCCGCGCCCACTCGCGCCCCGCCGCGCGCCCGGACCGCCCCGCCGCGCCGCTGCTCGCCGGATACCTACATACATCTCGACGAAAAAAACGGGTTATTAGGCTCTATTACCAATATAGAAATAATTTAATAGGCTTTTTGACAACATTAAAAATATATTAGGAATTGTAATCATCCTATTAAATAATACCGTTAAAATGCGTCTATTTTCTTAATTTTCAGAAAACTAAGTAAATTTGTATATAAAGAATCAAAAAGAAAATACAATATGTTCTGAAACGTAATCAACAAAAGGTATGTCCTGTGATTGGTTGATATTTCGGTGACGTCACACCCGAGTAGATAAATAAATACTATGATCAGTAGATCATCTATTTTTGTATACTTATACTAAAATAATTTCTAATATTTTTACATAAATGTAATACTTATTATATCTAAAAGTTCTGTGGTTTATTTTTGATGTGAAAATAGTACGGAATTTTGTAAAAGCTGATTAATACCAATGACTTAGATACCTAAAATAGACGCCTTTCACATAGCACTTTTTTTCAATAATAATGTTGATTTTTATTCTGCGGAACGCAAAAACGTAAAAATGATAAAGACAGTGTTGGTTGCGAGTGCCACTGCCGATCGATAGGTTTCGAGTTCGAGTCTCGGGTCGAACACTAGAAAAAATTTCTAATTTAGATTTTGTAGTATTGGTTCGGATTCTGGATATGTGCCCGATGCATGACAATAAGCTGACCACCTATTCCATAGTGGGACGTAAACATAACTGGTGAAACGTGAGAGTGTTCTGCATTCCTCAGCCTACCGCTTCGGGGATTACAGGCGTGAAGTTACAGTGTTCCTCGAAAACATTTAAATTAACACCAACCTTTTCCAATGACTATTCAGAAACGTTTTTATAAAATCTCATCTAAAATTAGATATGTCGACAAATTGTCTATAAAATGAACATAAAACTGTCTTTGCAGTTCAATTCACTTCAATAGAAGGTACGAATCTTCTAGTTTAAAAATGAACGCCCCTCCTCTAAAATGTCTATTTTCAATATGAAAAGGGAAGCAAATATTGCAAGAGTTTACTTGTGTGCGTGCGGCAATCTTGCTACCAACTTGCACTCGCCTTTATACTAGGAAGTCAACCAATCGAGCGACTTGTGCATCTGTTGACTTACTGGGGCGGTGGCCGCGCCTTTTGTATTTATTTATTTAATTATTTAAATTGAACATACGGGTCGTATTCATAGTTTAAATCATTTTGAACGACACGTCCGCTCTGGGTCACGGTCGACTCTATTTTGCACTAAATGCACTAGTTTACTAATGAATATAATAATAATAAATGCCTTTGGCTATCTCCACACACGGCCATCTGATCCCATAGTAAATGTCAAGAGAGCTTGTTGTATGGTAACCAGGCAGCTGATAAACTACATATATCTATATATCTTATATCTATATATCTTATATCTATATATCTTATATCTATATATCTTATATCTATATATCTTATATCTATATATAGATATAAGATATATAGATATAAGATATATAGATATAAGATATATAGATATAAGATATATAGATATAAGATATATAGATATATGTAGTTTATCAGCTGCCTGGTTACCATACAACAAGCTCTCTTGACATTTACTATGGGATCAGATGGCCGTGTGTGGAGATAGCCAAAGGCATTTATTATTATTATATTCATTAGTAAACTAGTGCATTTAGTGCAAAATAGAGTCGACCGTGACCCAGAGCGGACGTGTCGTTCAAAATGATTTAAACTATGAATACGACCCGTATGTTCAATTTAAATAATTAAATAAATAAATACAAAAGGCGCGGCCACCGCCCCAGTAAGTCAACAGATGCACAAGTCGCTCGATTGGTTGACTTCCTAGTATAAAGGCGAGTGCAAGTTGGTAGCAAGATTGCCGCACGCACACAAGTAAACTCTTGCAATATTTGCTTCCCTTTTCATATTGAAAATAGACATTTTAGAGGAGGGGCGTTCATTTTTAAACTAGAAGATTCGTACCTTCTATTGAAGTGAATTGAACTGCAAAGACAGTTTTATGTTCATTTTATAGACAATTTGTCGACATATCTAATTTTAGATGAGATTTTATAAAAACGTTTCTGAATAGTCATTGGAAAAGGTTGGTGTTAATTTAAATGTTTTCGAGGAACACTGTAACTTCACGCCTGTAATCCCCGAAGCGGTAGGCTGAGGAATGCAGAACACTCTCACGTTTCACCAGTTATGTTTACGTCCCACTATGGAATAGGTGGTCAGCTTATTGTCATGCATCGGGCACATATCCAGAATCCGAACCAATACTACAAAATCTAAATTAGAAATTTTTTCTAGTGTTCGACCCGAGACTCGAACTCGAAACCTATCGATCGGCAGTGGCACTCGCAACCAACACTGTCTTTATCATTTTTACGTTTTTGCGTTCCGCAGAATAAAAATCAACATTATTATTGAAAAAAAGTGCTATGTGAAAGGCGTCTATTTTAGGTATCTAAGTCATTGGTATTAATCAGCTTTTACAAAATTCCGTACTATTTTCACATCAAAAATAAACCACAGAACTTTTAGATATAATAAGTATTACATTTATGTAAAAATATTAGAAATTATTTTAGTATAAGTATACAAAAATAGATGATCTACTGATCATAGTATTTATTTATCTACTCGGGTGTGACGTCACCGAAATATCAACCAATCACAGGACATACCTTTTGTTGATTACGTTTCAGAACATATTGTATTTTCTTTTTGATTCTTTATATACAAATTTACTTAGTTTTCTGAAAATTAAGAAAATAGACGCATTTTAACGGTATTATTTAATAGGATGATTACAATTCCTAATATATTTTTAATGTTGTCAAAAAGCCTATTAAATTATTTCTATATTGGTAATAGAGCCTAATAACCCGTTTTTTTCGTCGAGATGTATGTAGGTATCCGGCGAGCAGCGGCGCGGCGGGGCGGTCCGGGCGCGCGGCGGGGCGCGAGTGGGCGCGGCGGGGGCGGGCGCGCCCACGGCGGCGGGCGGGACGCGGCGCGGCGCCGCGGCCGCAGTCCCGCGCCGCGCGCCGCCTCGCGAGCACCGAGTGTCCGCAGCGCGCAGAGCCGAGAGTGCCGCGTGTGCAGTGCCGAGCCGCCGCGAGTGTGGTGCAGTGATACGGTCCGTCCCGTCCGCGGTATCAGTGCCGCCAAAACGTGACTGCTCGCCAACAGTGTTGTGTCCGCCCTCGCACGTTGAAGGTAACTAACGTGTCCATTTTGTGTTACACACGCACATTACTAGACACATGCGATATGACTCTTTTATGTGAATCGTGATATTTAAGATCTTTACTATATTTAAATCAACTACACTCGTATTCGACAAGTAAGCTCTTCATGACGAACTTCACGTAATGCGTCTTTGGAGGTATGAGATAAACTGTAGGAACATATGTAAGTAGTAACTAAACTTTAAAATTATAGATGTGTTTAAAGTCTACGTCAAAAATGATTTATTTATATAGGATTTGCAATCACATATTAACATCTATACAGTTAAGTTTACGTTAGTTCGGATCGCGCCCAAAACTGAGAAGAACTAACAAGAAACTCAGTGGGGTTGTCTTTTTTGTGATTGCTTAACAATTAAACTATGAAACGTGGAGTTAGTAGAATTAAATTAAATTCTGCTAACTCAGTGCAAGGGAGGCCAAATCATAGCGCGCAAAGCGTACCGAGCTAAGACAACATCGACCGAACTTTATGTTTTCACAGAGTTATTTATGTACAAGTAGGTGCGCGTGGACGAAAACTATTAAAATCTTATATCTAATGTTCGATTTCCTTGTGGACCAATCCGAGATATGTAGAAGATATGTATGATATGTACTCCGAGATATGTAGGAGCCGGCCTGGCCCGGGCGCTGGCCTCCGGCGGCCGCTCGGCTGCGGCGGGTGACCGTCTGCACCGACGTCGGAACGCACTCGACGAACAGTTTAGCCATTTACTCACATATGTTGAGCAAGGGTACAGCGATTAGTTAGTTGTTACTTTAGAGCCCACTCCCCTCTCGGTCATTTCATTTTAAACATGGAAATACATTTTTATCCCGTACGACACCGCGTAGCAGGTGACCCACCTTCAATAAGAAGACCGACAGATACGTAACAGCCCATTTCTATTCGTAACGGTGAAATATGAAGCGGTTGGCTGAAGACGGACTAGTTGCCGCAACACGCCCGCCCGGCGCGCGGCCGGGCGCCGCGGGCAGCGCGGGCAGCGCGGGCAGCGCGGGGCCCTGTACCAGAGGTGTACGTCAAGAGAAGCCAGGCAGGGGCCTATTGCGCTCACGGAGGGCAGGAGGCTAAAGCCGTAATGTGATAGGAAAGTACCTACTTATGTGTCATACAAAAACGTACATCCGATTGAATAAAAACAAGACAATGCTGACGTCGATGCGCGCGCGGACTGTGTACGATTTAAACGATTCGTGGCTTTATTGCTCTTTATTGATTGTTGTTTGTAAAATGAACAATGCTGTTCATATGTTGAATTCAAGATCACGTTTCGAAATACGAATAGCCTGTACCGTTTTAGTAGTTCTTGCGTAGGGCAATATTGGGAGTCAAACTTAGCACTCTCCTTAACAAACACCAAAGTATAATTGTAAACGTGGTTGGTTCTCTGTAGGTCGCAGTTAGCGCGGGACGTGGAGATATCTCAGGAGGTCTTGGCAGAAACATCCGCGTCCATGCTCCACAGCCACCCGGTGGTGTTCCCGCGTCTCCGAGGCCGCCTGTTACTGTGTGCACTGCCGTCGCGGCCGCACAGCTGCAAGTACGCCTGGCTGTCGCGCTGTCCTGGGTTAAGATCCCGGGTCGAGTACTGTTCGGTTTCTCTATCTACAGTTTGTAGTAGCACTTCTCACTTGCTGCGCTAGTCGCTCACTACCTACCCCGGGAACTGGTGACACCTAAGATTGTAGGTACTGCACTCTCCTGCTTACTTTTCGAGAATTACAGTCAAGTTACGTGATATATCGACCCGTGTAGGTGATGTAGGTATCACGACGAATTCCTAGCTTTTACACGGTGCGACCTCGACACATCTGACGGAGCTTAGGAAATTACAAAGTGTTCCTTATACCAAGTTCAACCTGTAATGGTAGCAATGATGTTTAATAAATAAATATTTTTTTCTATTAGCTGCGTTATACGGAGCTCAGTTTAAACAAGGTAATCTACAATTCGTTTAAACAAGGTAAACAATGTTTATTTTAACTTTACGAAGGTACCAATCTACTTACCTTGTTATAGCGAACGATTATCATTATAAATGAAAACGCATTTTAACGAGTTTAACGCGGCAATAGGCTCACGTATATTCCATAGTGGGTCGTAAACGTAACTCTTGAAATGTGGGAGTGTTCTGCATTCCTCTGCCTACCTCTTCGGGGGATTACAGACGTGAAGTTACGTTAAGTTTTTCTTATCGGTCAACAATAAAATTGTCTTACGCAAATGCTGAGAGCCTTAACCTGTCGAGACATGATTACCTATGTATTGGGTAATTGAGTGTAATTGATAGGATTCGTTTTGTTAAGGTTTTTTCTACTGAATACTGATCAAATTACCGAATCAATAAATTATCGAAATTCGTCCAATAGAAATAAATAATACTTTTTATTTTACTCGTGATGTTATAGTATATTTTGCGTTGGCTTTTACGGGCAGTTCTAGAGGATTTCGAGACTTTTGTTAAATAGAGAAAATAGCTATATTGAGGGTCGTTATAGGTATAACTGTTGCGCTGCATTCTCAAATGGGTCCTTATGCGTCAACAATGCAATGTGTCCAATTCCATCTGTCATCTAGAGAAAGACAAGTATTCTGGGTTTGCATCCAATAGATACGATGTCGTTCATTGTTCCCATCGTAGCCACGCAAATTGTTTTATCCGTCTCCTACCCCACAAGGTAAAAGTAGCAGCAGTAGGCGGCGGCATCAGACTGCGACCTGCTCAGATGATCGTCCGGTGCTCCACGGCGCTCGGCCGAGCCGCCGCTCGCGGGGCGCCGCGCCGCAGCCGCCGCCCCGTCTCAGTGTGATCACCTGATAGTTGCTATGTTTGCACGTTTGCCACTTTTTCATTCGCACTGTAAGGAAACCATTTACTTACTCATGTTTCTGTTTTCCGAATGATGCGTCTGTCAGCTGCGCGTTGAAAGCTATTAACCGGTTAACCTACTTGATATAAAATGCGTAAAAAATAAACGGAAATGACATAATTCGGTCGCGTTGTTTCTCAATCTTCAAGTCGAATGACATTATTTAGAGGCCAAGCGTATGTACGTACGTACGTACTGGCTCGTGTGACATGTGCATTCCGCGCGTTCGTTCCGCGAGGTGAGTGGGGCCCGTGTAAAAATGTCCTTATGGTAAAAGGGAATCGATGAATGCAATATGACAGTTTAAGGAAAATAAAAATATAGCATCTATACATATATTAATACGCGAAGCATCGACCGTTGGTTCCCTTTTTACCACGAGCGGTGCGCGTAAGGAAGAGTATGGAACTTTCCACACTTTAAAATTTAGCGGTGGGATGGGTGTAGAAAGATAATATTTTTGTAATAGTGCATTGACATACCTTATTTTGCGAAAAAAACATCACAAATGTTGGCTAAACACATGTTAAGAAATACTGTTTACTATGTAAATAATGATCTATCGTACAGAAAGAGAGAAAAGCACCACTTGCTTAGGATCGTTGCGGATCGAAACTCGACGGAACAAAGTGAGCCACAATGAAAAGGAACAATCTGAAACATGCATTGGACTCAGCCGGCGACAGAGTGCGGCAGGACGCGATCAGCGGCCGCGCTCCGAGCGCGCCGCGCGGCCGGCCGGGGCGCGCACACATAGCATCTGCTTTCCATAATGGTCTTTTGAATTACACTCAATTACAGTTGCAATGTCCATGACGACTGGAAAGTGTATTCATATGTGATATGTGTGACAAATCACTGCATATAATCAATCGTTATACTCGTTGATCGTGTTGGTTGCATGTGCGACTGCCGATCGGGAGGTCCAGGGTTCGATTCCCGGGTCGAACACTACAAAATTTTCTAATTTAGAATTTCTAGTAGTGG
>DWEI01004806.1:0-11335 GCA_018245875.1 Mysoria ambigua
TCCCACGATTCATCAGTTACGTTTACGTCCCACTATGTAATAGGTGGTGAGCCTATTGCCATGCATCGGGCACATATATATTAATCCTTGGAATACCTTTGCAAGTGTTAAAACTCTTCCTACAGGGTTTGAATATATTTCACTACCTGAACCACTGCTACAAATACTCGTATCACTGCAAGTTGTGCCGCTGATAATATTAATAAAATAAGCTTGTGACACTTATGTTATGATTTGTTTGAAGAGCCTAATACGATATAATTATACTCGTACAGAAACTTTAATACTTCATTGGTACTAATTCGTTTCTACGCTTTTGAAATAAGAATACATAAATATGTACATGCATACATGCATAAATACATATCTTCACCCCAGCTTCTTCACGGGTTAGGCAGAGAGTGAAATGAAAATTATAACTTTAGTTATACGAGTATATTGAATTAAATCGTTTACAAAATCGACGCGTGTGATTGATATGTTTTCGGTTTACTGCAATCTTCGCTAAGGGATCTTGTAAATGGTGGGGGCAGTTGTAAACCCGTCTCGACGATTTATCGTTTCTCGACCAAAAAAGGGTACGGCGAAGTGAAACAGATAGCGAACGCAAAAACAATTTAAATAACTGTTCCCACGAACCTTTATCAGGATTCCTGCAATTTGTTTGTTCTTATTACAACGTAACATCAAGCCTGTAGTCCCCGAAGAAGTAGTTACGCTTACGTCCCACTATGTAGTGGTCAACCTATTGCCATACACCGGGCACGTTTCCATACACCGAGCTATTACTTGAAAATCTAAATTCGAGAAATCCAATAGTACCCGACCTGGTGATCATGATTACCAAACAGTGATAGCCTAGTGGTTTGAAATTCGACCTCTCACTTTGGGAGACCGGGTTCAAATCCTTGGCGCCTCTTAAAAATGTGCGTTTTAAGTTTATATATCACTAGCAATAACAGGAAACCTGCTCACCTTGAATTCTCAGAAAAAAAAGTTCTCTCTATGTTGTGTGAAGTCTGCCAACCCGCACTTAGCCAGCGTGGCAGACTATGGTCTTAACCCTCTCATTCTAAGAAGAGACCCATGTTTCAACAGTGGAACGATAGTAGGGTCGATATCGACCCGTCCTGAGCTTTAAACCCAGGACCTCCCGATCGACAGTCGCGCTTGCAACCATCACGACCAGTGGGGCAGTCTATATCATTTTGAGTTTCTTACATATATTTAAATGGATTTATGGTTAGAAACGAAATATACATTCAATTTTCATTTCGATCAAATGTGTCATAAGACTATTCTACGCGTAGACCAGGAATGTTAATTGATACTTGTTAATACTCAAACATCAGACGTAGCAGTCACCTGGAGCGCCTGGCAACACCGGTCGGTTGTAGACGAATGATATAAGCCATAAAAAGTTTCGCTGTCAATGAAGTCGTGATGTTCTGGAATAACCAAAGCATTTTAGTTGAAAGATTTTTGTTAGGGCGTGTTAAAAAGACAGGTTTAATACCCACTAGCGCGTAAATGAATTGATTTTGCGTAAAAGAAAAATAAAATCTATTTACCTCCAAATTGATGATACACTGTCTATTTGCATTTGTATCTACATTTTCAGAGCGCACTCGTAAATTTATTGAAAATCTGTGTAAAATAAATGTGTATTATCTGTTACTTGATTTTATTACCAGAACGAAGCTAAATAGAAATATTTATGTTTCTGATAGGTTACCAAATAATATATAGAGCTTTCTATTTTTTAACTATAAAAGAACCCTTTTTTGGTTTCACTCTTGGAAACAACACTCAGAATGAGAGAGCATCATGGTCCGCCACGCTGGTCAAGTGCAAACTTCTCACGACTTAGGGAACATTTTTTAAGCTGTGCAGATTTCCTTAGAATATTTTTCTTGATATCCATACATTCTGGTAAAGAGAACCGCACCAGGATTTGAACCCAAGACCACTGGTATACCTTTTTCAGAATAGATTTTGTTAAAATTAACAACAATGAACAGTTTTTGTAAAACTTAAAATACCTTAGAATCTTCTAATACGTAACTCACCATTTCGCGGCGGCTGGTCCTACGGCATCATTTAATCAATAAAGTACCAGTGGGTACATCTCGAGGCGTCGTTTTCTCACATCAATTCAGTTCTACTGGCAATTACTCATTTTAAAGGGGCCCTATATTAATGTCACCAATATAATAATGTAGAGGAAGTAGGCTATAAGAGGAACATGTGATCCCTTATTATGGCGTTATATTTTAATAATTCACTGACTTCTCTTTACTGCTCTCTGTCTATCCTGAGGGAGCTGCATATACATATGCATGATATATATGCATGTATTTACGGACATTTACTTTTGAAAGTTAAAATAATTCTGCAGGGTACACTAATTTGTGTATTAACGTGACATCACGCCCATAATCTGCGAAGAGGTGAGCGGAGGAACATAGTATACTTTCATGCTTTACTAGTTACCTTTCCGTCCTATAATGGTATAGGGGTTGAACTTATATCCATATACCGGGGACAAATTCAGACTCCGAGCCACTACAAAAAATTCCTATTGGAAAATTTAAGTTAGAAAAATCGAACACTATCAGTACCCAGTACCCAGTACCAGTACCCAGAATTTGAACCCAGGACTTCTCTATCCAAGATATAGTCAATTACAACGTCGACAATTTGAATATATTTTTATAAACAAATATTAGTTATATACATATGAAAGTTATTTTATAATACACACAAGTGTAGGGCTACCACAAGATCTCAGTTGATCATAGTACTATATTGAATTCTGCGAAGTCGATCTACGAGCTCCCTAAGTAAAATTATGCTTGTTACTTGCAAGGGTGAAAACCTCAAGGGTCGTTATTGAGATACTGTTTACATAAAACTAATTAAGTTTCGGATACACGCCGAAGAGCGACGTAATGAATATGATAACTGTTACAAATAGTTTTAGTATTTCAATTCGTCTTATAGCAAAGCGGAACTTACATCATGCAGTACAGAGTCTCTCTCCCCTGCCTCGAGAATCTTGGACGCACACGGCATATAAACATCTGCCTATAAGTACAACTAGATATGTCAGTCTACCTAAAGATATTTCCAGATGCGTGGTTTTCCCTAAACACATTATATGGGTATAAACTCAAGATACTGCAAAACGGCAGTGAAATATCAAAGGGTGATCCTTTCGGGGCTCTGTCCCTTTTAAATATCAGTGCGCAAAAGACAATGAAGTGTACCGTTCGCATAAAAAACACCCACGAATTAACAGCTCGTTGTCATTCAACAGATCGGTAACTGTTTTGTCTATACTATGGATAAAATTGTTCTCAATTTTAATATATTACATACAGCCTTCGAGTGCTGGTCAGCTCTGAACTGACTACGAGAACTGTTCAAGTAAAGTTCGCTTACTGGGACTCGCCCATTTGCGATTAAGAATTCCTGGCTGCTGCGGCTGTACTGAGTATGCATGTGATTGCACTCCATCCGAGTGCAATCGTATGAAGAAGAGCCTTCTTGAACGAAAGAGCTTGCATTTGGTTGCATTCTGCATTTCTGCTGCCTTTAATAATATATGACTTATGATTTAATTTTATGAGTTATTGCAACTTAGTGTAACTTATTCGCAAATATTATTATGAATAATGAGATCAATCACTGTAATTATATTCTGTGCTTCTTTTAACCGTTATAAATTAACACCGACGAGGTAACTAGAGTGACCGTAAAAACGTAATGTTACTGTGATTAGGTCATCAAAACTGTATAATAACTGCGATCATTTTCCACAACTTATGCTATGTGTACTTCAAAAGCTTGTTTAATATGTTGTATGCATACGACTTCGAAAGAAAGCTCATACAAATAAAATACATTACTTCCAAGAGCGTCGCGTGGCAGATCACGTGATCGGATGTGATGACCTTGCATACATTGCGGAGTGCTGATTTTATTCATGTGCATGAATTTATGTATTTTTATGCATGCATTTGACGTGTCCTGATGCTTACGTCATACCGGCTTGCGAGAGGGATTTTGTAAAGGACGTAATCCAATCTATGTATATATGTAAGAAAAAGTCGCTAATAATGATCAATTTAATTTCTTATATACTTGTATCTTACGCAAGTACTTAGGCCAACTGAAACAGTAGATATCTAATACTATAGTTACGGTAGAGTTCGCGGCAACATGTTCTAAGTGTTTTAATTGAGTTTTCCGAACTCTAACCTCCTAATATATACACGGACCTCTACCGTGGAATACAAAAGATAGTTTTGTACAATTACCGCATATTATATAATTCATCTATACTATATTATACATACAATGCATTTAAAAATACTACATTATTTAAAGTAAATAATATTAATTGTAGCGTCCAATGTAATTCTACATGACTTGTGAATGTACTATAATTGTGAATAAATATGTATGAATTTGAATAACAAAAATGCAATAGAAGCCGATTTAATACATCTACATTAAGTTTTCTATATGTAAGAGTCGGTATTAAATGAATTCGGTCCTAATCCGAATGTCGCGAGTAAATGCTCATTAAAAACAGGCCTCATTAAAGACAGGCTTCATTAAAGGCCGTTTGTCGCCGTTGTTATAAATGCTGTGTAAAACAAAAAACTATTTAATCGAACAAACACTCAGAACGTTGACTTACAGTGTACTTCTGTAACTGTACTTGTATCTCAGGAGGCGTCCCGAATCGCTGATAAAACTCGATTAACTAACTCTGTGGTTTCAACTATTTGTATAAGTTTCTAAAGCCGGCTCTCGTTATCAAGTCGATGGGGGCTTGGAAGTTTTTGATATTTTCCTAGTAAGAGGGAATAACATTTATACTCAGTATCCATCTTTTCCTTATTAATTTTGATGAAAACACCAATATATTCTGGGCTCCAGGCCTGTTTGAGGTTCAATATACGTTCACAGAATCAAAGCAGACGGAATTGAGTTGCTGTATTTGATGAAGAAATGTATGTATTTATATAAATCCAATTTATTTCTTTGGTAGGTCTTTACGTACAAAAATACTCACTCCATGTCTTACATAGAAAAATAGATAGAACGGAGCATGTATTTATCGATACTATAATCAATAAATGTCACCTTCTGTTACTATGAAACTTGTTACTATGAAATGCGATAACAATGCTTTGAATATCCAACACATTTATATTGAAACGAAACAAATTTATATTAAGTCGTATGCACTTAAAACACGCAAAATTCTTGTCTCAATGCATATACATTTATAATTCCCCATTGACTTTCGTTGGCAATCGCTATTGGAATTTCTATCTTGTGTTTCACATTACGGAAAAACTAATTGACCTATTTCTACAATCTCTCACAATAATTTATTTTAATAATCAAGGTTAATGACGTCCTCTAGACGGCAATCTTCCTTGATCCCGTGGGAAAAGAAGCAAAATCCTAGCAAGTTATATACTCATACATATGTATTGGAAGAGTATCAGTTCTTTTAAATGTTCTTTGTCTATTCTTCTTTTAAATGTTGTCTTGTTTTAAATGACAGTTCTTTTAAATGAGGGCTATCGATAATAGACTCGAGCGTCGATGAAAGAAAATCAACGAGACATTATGTTACGAAAACAACACCAAATAATACCGATAATCAAATGTAGTAAGAAGAAGCATGCGAACCCGTTCCTGTCAACGAACGGAACTTATTACGAATTCTGGCAACACATACTAGTTTGATTCTATCTTGAGCTTACATAGACTTTCCTCCCTACGTCCCTATAACATTATAAAAGTTACCAGTATATCACATAAGATTATTTATATTTATTTATTCGTTACCCAGTTACAAAGAAAGTATATTTTTTAATAAGACACGCTAAGATAACTACATGAAACTAATAAAACGTAAAAAAGTAACATCATGCCCGTGGAGGTAGGCAGATTAGTGTACTGCACTCCCACATTTAAGCAGTTATATTTACGACGCACTGTGCCATAGGTATTGAGTCTTTTGCCGGGCAAATATCCAGATTCCGAGCCACTACTAGAATATATAAGTTACAAGATTCTATAGGATCCGACCCAGAATTTGAATTCAGAAGCTCCCGATCGGTAGTGGCACTTACAAGCAACGCGACCAACGGGACAGTCTACAAGTTTTAATATATAGTTTTTCATTAATCCCTTGATATTTTGTCATTAACAAACGTCGATATTCTTTCTCGTATCAGGACAGTAGGAACAACTTGCCACCCTAAAAAAATGGATCTCGACTGTAATCCCCAGGGAATAATATGTGTATATGTATTCAAAGAGTATTTCATATTCACATTTAGTAGTCTTGATAATTTGTCATTGGTACAGATTGGACATTACAATGTGTAAAAAGTTCTTAACAGGCAAATTTACTATTAGATACATAAAATGCAAGGAACTTTTTCTCTCACATAATATTTTACAATGTTGATGAACAATTTTATTAACATGTCGCTGATGTTTTTCAATCTATGTACATCAGACTAAGGATATACTTAAATGAAGAAGGTATAAAATTAAAATATCATTTCTTTAATGAAAATGACCCAATCGGGTTAAGTATAATGGCTTCCGTAACTTCACGTCTGTAATCCCCGAAGGGGTAGACAGAGGAATGCAGCACATTCCCACTCAGATCTCAAAGTCTTGGTACAAAACTCTAAACTTACGATGTTTTAATAAGTGTTTACTGTTAAAGTTACGTATTTTTATTAAGTGTTCTCTAAGGTGTGTGAAGTCCGCCTACTCGCACTCGGTCAGCTAGATGAACGATGGCCTTAACCCTGTCATTCTGAGAGGAGGTCCATTTTCTAACAGTGGAAAGAAAAAAAGACCGAAATATTTTAACATTTAAATATCACTCACTATATATAGAATAAACATGTATTGGAAATATAGACGTCAGTAAGAAGTCCAAAATATTTATGACAGCGACAAATCTGCCAAATATTTGGGTAGCATAATAGACAATTGCATTTAATCTTCTCTTGCTACGCAGAGACCCTACAAACTTGAACACTACACCGAGAATGCACCGAAGTACTCGTATTTAAAGCTCCTGTTGGTGTCACGGGGACGGATGTAAACGACATGTATTTGCACTAGCACCGGCGCCATTAGGAACGCGCAGTGAAAATCTTAAGGTACGACATGGGAGAATATCGACTTAAAACGAACGATGCGCAATGCAACTACGTTAGATGATTGTTGAGTGTAAAAAGGAGTAATATTAAAGATGGTAGTTTTTGATCTTGATTGATATAATAAAAGAATTAAAGAATGTGTCTAAAGTATGACAAAAGGTTATAAACTTAACAATGAACGATGTGTGTAGGACGACTCGAGGACTCGGAAGGATGGATGGGCGACTGGAGCTAAGCGGTGAGGTATGAACAGCTTAAAATGAGCGATATGCTTGAAACGATCTAAGACGAACGACCTGCGATTAACGACTCGAGGCGAGCGCTTTGAGGTGAACGAGAAACGACAAACGATGTATATCTCTGCTGTAGCATAGCGTAAATGAGCGTTATTTAATACACAATGGCTACTATATATAGGTATTCGAAATCAAAATTTTATGTAGGTATACGTCAGATAAAGACGCCGTAATATGTAGGCTGAACACAATGGGCAACATCAGGACTATAATCCTCGAAGAGGTAGGTAGAGGAACGTAGAATACCTCCACGTTTTATCAGTTACGGTTACATCCCAATATGGAATAGATGGAGAGCCTATTGCCATAAACCGGGCGCATATCGAGACTCCGAGCCACTACTGGAGAATCGAAATTAGAATATTTAGTAGAGCCCGACCAGGGAATCAAACTCAGGTCCTCCCGATCGGCGGTCGCACTTGCGAGAAACACGACTAACGAGGCTGTTGATCACAATGCCGTGTTTAAAATAAATTTATATATCAAAGTAAATTCAACTTTGGTCATAGAAGCATCGTTTCGCTAGATTTATGGTCAACGGTATATTTCTTTGCTGAAAAACAAGCTCGGAGATGGCTTTCTGATGAAATTTCCCAGTGTTTCCTGTTTGTTCCCTTTTAGCATAACATATTAAGTTGATCGATCAACTGACGCATACAGCGTTAGCAGTTGTTAACCCAGAGACAAATGTCCGTGTTCCGAATATAAAATGTTGATATGTCAGAGAAAGTTAATAAGGAAATGTTTTGACTGTATATTTGGAGACTGTGAACATTTTCTCCATCAACTGCGACACCATAAACCGCGAATATATTTACATATTTACATGCATAATGTGACGCATGTTTCCTAGGGGTAGCTAAAGATCGAAGATATCCAAACAGAATTTCACAGCCTTCGAAACATTCGCTATAATTAACGATTTTCATATTACGATAAGAACTGGTCATTTCCGAAATGCCACAATAGCGTTGTAATTGCAAACGTCTGTATCTCTACGGTCGAGTAATTAATCATTGCCTGAGGTCTGTACACACTACAGTGCAATAGGACCAACACAATAAACATTACAGTAATGTATATAAATGTATCGTTGAACTTAATTAATGAACATTCAAGGTTTTGTTTTACAGTCTTGCATTAAGTTTTATTGCCACTCACATCGTTACCGCGCGCTTAACTTCCTCAGATTAGGTCACAACTTTTTTTATTATGAGACTAACAATCCGCACCAATGGATTGTTTTCCTTTTCTAATGAGCTTTGAATGTACTTTTGTTAATGAATACTGGGGAAGGGAGCCAAGTTCAGAAACCCACTGTATTGCTAATTGGAGAAGTTGCAAATTTGTGGCCAAACTGTGATCGCTCATGGTTTTGTTTCGGTTTTCGGCAAAACTCCCGGTCGGAATATTTCAAATACTTACCTTTTTTGGTCACTCATTCTAGACATGACCAGGTGTGGTATTATTTAAGTGAAATTTTTCACATTTTTTCAAACGAATCCGAGTACCTGTGACTATGTACTACTCTTCTCTGCCTAGTTCCTCGGGATTAGAGGCCTGATAATACCTGAAAATCTTTTTCAATTCAGTTTCCCGTGCGATTACAGGTTGGATAAGCAATGTGTACAAAATCGTATATTTATACTTCCATTCACGCTTCGATACATGTAATTAATTTTCACGTCTGTTATTTCAGTCCGCTTCGTAGCCAGACGCCTCGGAATACGTACACTCGCATTTATTTTGCCGAGGAATTTCAAAGGAATGTTATGCTTACTAAGTGGCTAATTACATTTAACGTTATAGAACTATTCAAAGAGTATGTTTATGTAGTACCAGACGTGTTATATCTTTAAGTTACCTATGTGTATAATATTAGAATAATTTTCAGTGGTATTTAAGGTGAATGGTACAGTGACGGTTCACGCATTTAGATATGTAAATGATACAAATTTAGATACATGATACAGTTTACACGTGGGACTGTTCTGCGTTCCTTTGCCTACCTCTTCGGAGATTACAGGCATGAAGTTACTTTTTTACACTTTACTCACGGGTAACTCAATATACATGATGCACTTTAGTTACGTGGTAACTTCATATACATAATACAGATTAGATATGAGATACAATATTTTATCTGACTTTAGATACATGTCACATATCACTGGCAACACTGCCAATATTTGAATGGTTATATATATTAATAACTCATTTAAGTTGATCATAATTACATAAATTAGTATTATTATATATGAATTCAAATTACTGTCCATTAATTATGTACTATATTGACTCGTTGTAATGACTCATTTTTTTGTATATAAGGAGGGTAAGATGATATTACCGGGACATTCATTTAAAATAATTTGAAGGTCTCAGTTGTTACGCTGCCAAGATCCATAGTGAAATATAAGCAGTTATTAACTGATACAGCGTTATTATTGGGCAACCAACCCACACTTACAATATACACGATACAAACTCAGATACATGATATATGTAGTAGTTTAGATGTACATATCTAATTATAATAAATAATAATAAATATCTTAGGACATCTCCACACACGGCCCTCTGATCCCAAACTAAGCGTCAAGAGAGCTTGTGGCATGGTAACCAGATGGCTGATAAACTACATGTATACATATAAATATATACTTAAATAGATATTTTTCTTACACCCAGACACAGAACAAATACTTGTGCTCATCACACAAATATTTATTCTGGCTGGGAATCGAACCCACGACCCCCGGCGAAACAGTCAGGTTCACTAACCGCTGCACCAACGGGCCAGTCTATGTACGCTTGTACGTATGTATTATGTACGCTTACATTGATAACATAAGACAAATATTTTACTGGTGACTCATGATTTACAGAGAGGACAAGCAACGAAAACACTCCATATTAAATTAATAAGCGATTAACTATATATAATATCTAGTATCAGATAACACGAATATTTTATGCCGAATCAGTGAATACTATTTTATGTCAAGCGAAATTGAAAAGCCTGAAGCAAACGTGACGTAAACGCAAACGATCTGTCTCGGGATTTTCGTGGGATCGACTTCGTCAAACGCTTTTGTTGTCTCACAGTTCGGTGAGTAACGTAGAGTACGGTATTGCGGTACTATAGGAGTGGCAAAGTCGAGGACATAATAGATTTAGCAGACAAAACTCTGTTCAACAATCGGGAGGTTGAGGATTGTAGCAAAAAAAAAAAAATTGTTTGTGCACGTCTGAGTTGGAGTGCATTATTTGAAAATGGGGTATTATTAGATAACTATATTGACTTAACCGATTTTAATTTATCAAAATTTATTTAAGAGATTCACTAGCCCCTTTATATGTCAAAAAGTTCTAGAATCTAAAACTATTTATTGGCTTTGCATATTTTGCAAAATATATATACGTTTAACTAAAAACAAACACCTCGTTGTTAGAGTCTACATGACTGTCAATCGAAGAGTCCTGGGTTCAAAAAAAATACTTAAATTGAATAGAATTTCTACTTGCAATTTCTAGTAGCGGCTCTAGATTCCGGCTTTGTGTCCAGTATATGACAATACAATCAACCCTAATTCCATCATGAAACTTAAACGCAACTGGTGAAACGCGGGTGTACGACATTCCGCTGCCTACCACTTCGAGACCACAAGCGTGATGTCACAGGCGTAATAAATAGCATACGTAACATAGTACCTATGCACTGGTGTAAATTATAGCTTCTATGTACTATATATATACTAGTCACAAAAATTAAGGGATATAAAAAAAATTCCAAATTTTTGGGTGATTTTCAACAAGCTGTAA
>DWEI01004807.1:0-11334 GCA_018245875.1 Mysoria ambigua
GATGCCGAAGACCGTGCGAAGTGGACGAGAAGTAGCCGGAAAGCGGACCCTGGGCTCTCACACACCAGTGTGAGGACGTGACCGGGATAACGCTCGGAGGATGATGAGGATGATGATGGTTTCGAGTCTGGATATGTGACTGGTGTAGTAGGAGTTAAACAATAATGGGATGTAAACTTAACCGGTGAATCTTGGGATTGTTCTCCATAACTTCATCGGGGATTACAGGCGTGAAGTTACGCTTTTTTATATTCCTAATGCTACTTTTACAAAACCAATATTATATTGGATAAAGTATCTTCACAGACAGTCAGATAGTTTGTTCATTAATATTAATGTAAATTTTTTACTAATTTATTCAATGAACAAACAAGTGTGAGTTTCATAAAATATTTGTGGATATCATAAATGTGACATAAAATAGCATGTTAAAAGGTTAATTTAAGAAATACATTTCAGAAATCTGAATGATGATATCAAAACTTAACTTACTTATTTTGTATAGGTACATTTAAAACGTTTAAGCGTAGGTACTAGGTTAGATTCGGAACGTACTAAATTACATTGCGAATTTTAAATTAAAAAAACAGAAGCTTGGTCCATTTCTCACGCAATACTGCCATTGTTATAATGTAATACGTTTAAGGGTATGACGATAATATTACGAACTTAATATTTCATAACATTTTTTTGCTTTAAAATAAGCTCCTTAACAATGTCGTTTGAAAGAAGCTTTGACGCTTACGCTTTTAAACAATAAGATCGCCGATTTCGCTTACTGACTTTCCTATCTTTATGCGATGTTTATCTTATATTGTGCGTAATTGGGGGCTCTTTATTGAATTATATCGTACAATAAAAATATTTATCTCTTTACAAATAGACCGAACATGCGTTTTAAGTACTACAATTACATTTATTCTAAGTTGACTAGATATAATTTCTAAACGATGTCTACCTCAGCGAAATAACAAGTAAATATTTACTGAACTCGAAAAGCTTTTTTGTTTCCAAATCTGCTCATGTTTTATTGTATGTTACAATACAATTTTAGCCCAAGAACGGTACATTAAGAATCACTTGACGTTTATTAAAAATTATAATAATATATAATGTGTGTACGGATATTAGAAACAGAAAATTTGAGCCGGTAAAATTTATTTCAAGTTAACTTTTATAGTATTTATTACGCGACAGTAATCTCTCGTAAACATTAAAATGGCAACCTACAAACGTATAATAAAAAGTAATGCCGCAAAGTGCTTTTAAGTGCTTCTAATATTTTTTTAACCAAAGTGTAATAAGCTTCTTAACTTGACATTATTTAACATGGATTACTTAGCCGCTTTCGATTGCGTTTTCATTAAGGTAAAAAATTTTTTCATTTCCAAAAAAATTAAAAATAAGTCTGACATTTTTGCCTAATTGCATTGTACTGGTTATTTGGATTTTTTCTTTCTTATAAAAAATCATTGCTAAGATAACTGAATTTATTTAATACAAATATTGCAATTTCAGTTCGTTCAAGAAATGATCAGAATTTAGTGCAATAGACGTAATATAAATATGTAACTTTTCGTGCAAATTATTCATAATTTGCATAAAAAGTTTTAGCTCGTCCTAACGAGCAAGTAGGGCTGTCACATTTACATTTTTATCATAATATAATAATAGTATTCGAAATATGTATATGATTGTCCGTCTTGTTATAGGTCTGATAATGACGACGCTGAAGTCCACTCTCCTTGTAATAGTTATATCTATAACAATTCAACAAATCCGAACAGTTGAAGACAAATACCTTAGATATGTTAAAGATGGCTGCTTTTTACGAGGCGAGGCTTTATCTTGCGTGAAATATAAAGCATTGAAAATAGCTAAGAGAACGATATTCGGCGACATGAATTCCAATGAGACGATAACAGCGAATCACATGATCAGTTTTATACCTCTGGATGAAGATACCGTAAAACAGCTGAGAATTACAGAAGAATTGGAGTTGATACCGAATGAGCCGAGAAGTTTCCTTTCCGAGTGGACGGAGTTGGCGAAGTACTTTGTGAGTCTAGTGAAAGAATTCCTCAGGGTGAAGGGGCTGAGGGTCAACCTTCCGGAGGGCGCAAGGACAATTGAAGAGCAGGATAACGATGACGACGGTGAGTGTATGTGTGTGAATGGTGATAGTCTATATATTTGTAAACGAACGCATATGTTTGCGTCCGATATTCCTTGTATTCACATACTTTTGGTCATTATATAGGCTTAATCTATGTGTGTGTTAGAAACTATAAAATAGAAAATTGGTTGGAAAACATTTTTTAGTCCAAACCTATTAGTGAGATCCTCCTAAAGACGTACCGTACAGGTAACCGTATGTATTTATAAATTCTTACGTTAATACACAATTACTTTGATTTCAATATAATCTGTCGTGAACACAACGTCCACATTAATAATTTGATAACATGGAAATAGTTATTATTTATAATCATGTGTCACACTTTCTCTTTAACAATCCCACAATAATTTATGTTACCGAAATATTGAATAAACAATATATTATTCTTTATTTCTTTACTCTTTTAGGGGTTGAAATTGCCATTTAGACATTATTTTAGATATTTTTTTAGATACACAGTGTATATTTGCAGGAGTGAAGAGGCAGAAGTCTTATAACTCAGAACACGTCAAATGAATAAAGGCTTTTTAATACCTACTAAACGTTAAAAAAGTTTTTTGTCTTCATTCTTTATATGAATGTTAAGATTACTTACCGTAACGCTCGTAGTTTGTGCAAAATTCTTAAACAATATAATTATTATTCTTCACAATTAATATGAAGATGTGAAAATATTGGCATGTGCTCTAAGTTTATCTTACATGTATTAATGTATTAATTACTTATAATTTAATATCACTGATAAACTTAACGGCTAATGTCATCCCATAGGTTAATTATTATCTGCTGCTGTGACATATTGATTGTGTTAGTATCTGTCGGATCAAGGACGTACGTAGTAATATATTGTCCTCTATTAATCACATGTTTGATTGGGAACACAGCAAATTAAGGAGACATTTTCCTCCATTACGATCAAGTTATAAGCGAACGAATATTACGCAAAATATAGTGAGGTATCTAATGTCTACGTATCTTAGTGTACGGTTGAGACGACATTTGGTACGGCCGACCGGGCCTCCAGTCAACCGTCGAAATATTTTCAATAGCTTCTAGCAAGACTTTGTCAGGTTGTGCAGAATCGGATAAAATGGCGAATTACATTTACTTCCCAACATGGAATAAGAGGTGAGCCTATTGCTATATACCGGGCAGATATCCAGACGCCAAGCCACTACTCCATTTTGTAAGTAAGAAAAATCTATTAGTAATTGATGTGGAATTTGTTACAGTATTTATTAATAATTTTTCAAGCTGCCCTTATATTCACTCACACTGATGACGCACATAGCCTAGTAATGAATGTTGTTGTACCTATATATGTGCGTCTGAGCCGGATTGAACACAGGACTTGACAGGCGATTGGCAGTACCGCTTTCAACCATCTCGCTAACGAATCAGGTTGTTTGTAATAACATATGTATAGACATATATGTATGTATATCTCACAAGTCAATTATCACATACACAGGTTAATTATCTGCATTTACGTCTATTAAAATGTAAAACTATTCTACAATTTTCAACAACAACAAAATACTCAATACGCCTGATTTCCACACATTTAACAGTCTAATGAAAAAATTAGGTCGAATTAATAATAATAGTTTTCCCTTTGTTGCATCTCACGAAACCCATGTTTTTGTAAACCACATTAAAATTCACGATATACCTAGAAGTCCATGTGAGTTAATCGCTCATAGTCATTAACAAAGTACGAACTATCCTACCACCACTAATTAGGCAACCGTTCATAAACTGGGGGTTTTGGGAAACGCAGTTTTGCTAAGTTATTTCTACATACACATAAGCGGAAAAATGCTTATATTAAATATGTTTTAGTCACTATATATATTTCTTGCAACGGAAGTTACTGATTGCAAATATATATTTTATTTAGTAAAGCATTAAAGATCACTTCGGCGATAAATAATAAACATTTGTTGAACTTTTGTCCTAGTCATAATATTAAGTAATTGTATAATTTTAAAACCTAAGACCAACGTCCGCTTTGTGAAGTCCTGAAGACACAATTGATGGAGCCCTAACCTCGTCTCAATTTTATTTAATCAAATCTTGGCTTAGTTTCTTTAAGTTAATTATTAAATTACCATTAGTCAACAAAGTTATTGTAATGTTAATCAAATTCGTCAAATCAAGGGTGAATGGGTTTTTCCTACGGTACCACGCTCCATCTTACGACACATCGGCACCGTCCATCACGTGGGCACAGTCAAACGCCAGCCTATTACATGAAAAATAAAAACAAAATGTATGTTTATTACTCTTTGACGCATAGGTGCCATTGGCGTAAATATGTGTATAACTAATGTGCAATTCCCCAAAACACAGTTGCATCGAATAAACCTTAAGATTTTGTAACATTTTTATCGCAAATTTGTAACAATGGACAGACTTAATTCCCAATATACTTATATATTAGAATTCCCTGTCAAAAGGTGTCACAACGATTAGAAATAACAATCATTGAAACTGTTAGTTGTTACGTTTTTAAATATTTATAAATGGAACCAACCTCTCCATGGCACGTACGAATAATTTACAGGGTCGGTTTTTAACGTTCTGTGTCAAAACAGAAAACACCGAAATGATCCATTTAAAAATACGAGCGCAGTACCAGATTTATTAACGTAAGGTTGGCTTTATAACCTTCTATAAAAGTCTGTTGATATAATAAAACAAATGTTTTCATAAAGATGACTTTTGACGCTGTTGTACATTATTTAAAATGCAATTTTCTTTGACATCTTCAACCCTACCTTGCTACATCTAAGGATTGATTTGGACAATTTTAATTTTGTTAATAATGCGTTTATATCCGGGTTATGGTCTATATACGAGTAAGTGCACTATTTAGAGTGCTGTAGAGAGCTTTAAATATTTTTTGGCTGATAGTATATGCTGATCTAACTAAACATGAAAGGAACATGTGACGAAGCATAGTTCCCATACAGTTATGCCAGCAGTATGGCGCAATAACTAGTTGTCCGCATACCTTTTTATTTTGTTTAAAAACTTTTTAAAAAGTCCTAAATTGAAAAAGAATAAGCACTTTCTCTTTTAATACAGAATACATTTGTATTGCTATTTTTTTTAAATATATTTAACATAACTTAGATATTGGTCAGCAACATTTGGCATCAAATACAAGAATTTTAAAACAATTGTCATACACTTTTAGAAAAGTGCCATATATAAACACCACATTTATGTAACACAAAGGTGGATGCCAAAAAACCGGATGTTATAATATTTTCGTGAGCAGTTTTGGCTTAACTTTATCAAACTAATAACTTAAATCTCATGTATTATTCATGATGTTTCATTTTATTTAAACGACAATACAATCGTATTTGGATTTTTTTTTATTTGCTATATGGTCAAATGTTACCTTATGTTCACTCATGCGACGAGATTGAATTAAAAATACGTAACATAAATAAATATCGGACTAAGTTTTAAGCGGGTAGCTATTTACATAGCACATCACCATATTATGCTTAGTTAAGATTATTAATATTAAACATGAAAGTTTGGATGGATGTATGGATGATGAATGAAGTATGGATGGATGTTTGTTACTTTTTCACGTAAAACTACTGAATAACACATAGGCTATAATTTATAAGGATATTTTGTGAATTGTCCAAAACATCAGGTACATGTAATTAGGATATGCCGAACTGGCGTTCGCGTTGCGCCCCTCAGCTTCCACCCATAGCTCGCCTGCTCATCTTTTTTGTCTAGGTATCTGATTGTTTTCTTTTCTCTATGGAGCAACATATAAGCTACTTTTCATCCTAAAACTCCCATTAGGTCGGTATTTACGCGGGAAAACTTTGTAACACGCTGATTTCCACGCGGGCAAAGCCAAGAACGAGCACATCGAATGTTTTTATAAAACACATTTATTTCTTTTAGTGAATAATTCGATACTGAATAATTCTAATGTGATGCGTAATTTGCCTCGAGCAGAGTTTATATACTTAGATAAGAAAATAATTTTACTAGAGACGGTAGCAATTTCGTTGCGTAAACATTTACTTGCCTTAAGTTGACTCGTTTGTGTATTAGTTATATAAACCTAGTTTAGTTTCAGGTTACGTTTAGTTTCACGTGCAACGCTAATTTCGTATGTTCTTAGCGTTTGAGGACATGGAACAGTAAAAGCTTGGCAGGTGGGAATTTACGGGATTAACCGTTTAAAATACTAAGGTTATGATAGTTGAGACATGAACACAGTCACATTAAACTCCTGTTGCATAAGCAAGTATAAATTCCTGAGTAGTTTTGGACAGTTAATCCAGTATAAGAACATACCTACAAAATAAATATATATTTGACATGTTTATCCAGATAAATCAGAACAGTTTCCTTAGCATATTTATCGTGTCTCTGACATACGCTAGTCGCACGAGATTCTCTTAATCATACAAAAACAAAGTGTAACTTCACAGTCAGTTTACAGGTTACTTAGTATTCTCGTACCAGTCTACATGTCATTTTTTATGCATTCCGAAGTGTAGTAACGAGAAACAGGCAATTCTGGTATTTATTGGATATTAAAACGTATTAGTTTTATTTACCACTCGGACTGCCTTGTTGCTTGTATTGGTTGCAGTGGGACTGCCGATCGGGAGGTCCCGAGTTCGATTCCCGAGTCTAACACTACAACATTTCTAATTTAGATTTTCTAGTATTGATTCGGAGTCTGGATATGTGTCCGATGCACGGCAATAGGCTCACCACCTATTCCATACTAGGACGTGAACGTAACTGGTGAAAGTGGGAGTGGTTTGCATTCCTCTGCATATCTCTTCGGGGATTATAGGCGTGAAGTTACGTTTATAGTTTCATTTAAAACCTTTCACATTTTATGTATTGTAAAGTTTAGAAAATATTGTTCGTCATAATAAAGAATATCAGAACTAGTCAAATTATTATCGCTAAAAACATATTTATAAAACTTCCATTCATCGTTTTGCGTACTTACTTCGTGGTAAACGATCACTTCGTTAGGACGACCTCGATATTTAAACGAATTGAATATTTGAACCGTGCAATTAGCTGTAAACTTAATAAGTGTAAAAGAAGGTCCAACACAGTTTGTTACAATTCAACGTGAAACTGATTATTATGTTGCTCTAGTTAATAGTGAACTCAATGGAATGAACTGGTTCGAGGGGGAACCGACAGGTGGTCCAGTTGAAAGGAATGACTGTTATGGCTTGCGGTTCGTGCGTCTAATTGACTTAATCGTGGTATTAAAGTAGTTTTTTTTTGAATCACAAACAAACAATAACTCTGTACAGGGTTAGTAGGAGTATTGATAAAATAATTAGATTTTAATGACAAAATATTTGCTTTGAAAAATATAAATATGCAAAATGGGCAAATTTATTTGCAATGGATTCGAGATAATATTTGATTGCTTTGAATTGATGATTGAATCTTAAGAGTAAATAATATAAACAGATAACAAAGGCTTTTGTTCTACATTTACTTTGGTAGACATTCGATTTATTTGTTTATTCGCTCATGTTCAAATTCGGATAAAATACGGTATCCTCGAACAGAAACAATCGTCAAAGACTCCATTTAATGTTTAGTAATTAATATTTCATTGTGTTCTCCAGTCTTCACAATCTTATCGGAACGTGGGAGTAACAAGTCGCTACTGAGATCGTATCGAATGCTTTACTTGATTCCGTGTAATAGAATTATTCAAGGCATTCTATTCCATGCTCGCTAATTTGATCTGCTTTGATATTCTAGAAACAAGTTTTTATTGTTTTGTGGTTAATAAACACGTTTTTACCCATATTGATTAATTGAAATTGTATATTTATATACTTTACAATAAACTGAGGTATATTGTGTATGGATGTTGATAGATGCAAAAGATCTTATTTACCCTGTCACAATGTCCTCGGAGATTCTTTAAGTTTACCCACACTTTGCTATCATGTCATATCCACCATTGTTATTGTGAGGGTTGTCAAGAATTCAATAGCAAGACCATAAATTAAATGATGATACTGCTTTTAGTAGTACTATGTTAAACACATGATACAAGTTTTTAACAGTATTTATATGTTAATCAGACACCATCATCATTGTTATCATCGTCAGTGAGTCTCAGTCCATTGCCGGATATAGGCTTATATGATATCGTTTTCCCATAATTCCTATCTTAGGTATATTGTTTGGAATTATAAGGCGTCGTTTCTCGCACCATTATCAAGTACCTTACTGCCTCTTGATGTATAAGATTAACCGCTATCAGCCAAAGCCGGATTTAGTCGCCTCTTGCGGCACCCTGGTATCTCGCCATGGAGTCAGGAGATGTATACTTTCTCCATCCTGACATAGATAGAACCACTTACGAAAAGTCAATAAATTAAAGAACAAATAATAACCATGAAATTATTAATTATTTCAGGTCGCGGGAGAAAGAAGAAATTGGCTATAGTTGTACCACTACTAACATTGCTCGCGACATTAAAAACCAAGTTCCTATTGATTCCAATACTTCTATCCGTTCTGCTGATAAAGAAGTTATTGTTGATTGCTGCATTGTTGCTGCCCAGTTTGTTGAGTACGCTGAAAGCTTGCAAGGTAAGGTAAATTCAACAAGCCGACGGTTTACAAACCAAGAAATTAAACATTTAACTTTTTAAATAGTAGTGTAATCGTTCCAAATGTTAACTGTTCCAAATCGTTTCGATTATAAATATTGTTTTCGTATCAAATGAGAGATAAACATAAAGAGAACGTGAATATATCAAAAAGGATAATTACAATAACTTATCTTACACTTTGTTCGTTTATGCTTTTCATTTTTAATTTATCATTATAATGTTGATATTATATCTTGATTTAAACTTTTAAGACATCTTTAAATTAAAATTAAATTTTGATAAAGATATGCATTTTTATACTTTTCTAACAGACTCTAAATTTTTAAACTCCTCAATCCTAAAACGAACATTGGTACTTCGTTTATTACCCGTTGTTCCAGCAAATGAAAATTACCTACCAGTTTCTTCTGTAACTAAATTTAAAATATGTTGAAAAGATTGCTTTCTATCAAGACACTAGTATTTAATAAACTATGCTCAACAATTTATCCGTATTGCGTAAAACCGTATTTCTATTTCATGTAACATATCTCTTTCAACAAAATGTATGAAACATTCATAAGCTTTGCGGTTTCAATATGTCTCGCTCTTTTATCTTTTTGTTTCCGTGTTGAAATTCTTCAACGTTTGTACTCTCAAAGCACGAACACTGCTCATTGTGAGAAATAATGTAACGTTCGTGGTATTATAATATTGCAACAATTCTCTATAAGGTTGTTTCTTATCCTTCCTTTTTTGAAATCTAAAAGGCGCAGTTAAAAAGAAACATTTTCTTTTGATAGGTTTGTAAATACACTTGTTAATAGTTGTTCAAGCTTCCTCTATATCGGCTTACACTGATAACACGCGTAGCCTAGTAAAAAATATTGTTGTACCTACGTGTGTCTGAGCTACGTCAAATAAGTCGAATTTAAATCGTAGTATGAACACGTATATAGAATGATATTACTGTATAGTAAAATTGACGAAAATTGAGATTTCGCTAATATGTATTTCTCGAAACTACCCTATGAGATGTCCATTATTTTAGTTAACGACTCCTTTAAAAAGCAATTCTATTACTCCCGTCCGTAATTTTGTTCCTACTAATCTTCTCAAGTCCAAAATGTCCAGGGGCTAGACAGAAACCGTCATTAGCGAATCATAACTCGGGTCTGGGCAATTATCAAAGTATCTCAGCCCATGGCGGATGGGTACATAAACTTGTGATATTACTGAACTCAAGACGGCATTTTGAATTTGTATTAGTGAAAGCGTATCATAATTTGCACTTGAAATTTGTGTACATTATGAATAGTAGGTACACTATTTTCATTACAAGTTCACCTCTTAACATACATATATAGTCATATACTTCATATTTGAAAGAAATACTGGTATGGGTTTCTTCAAAAGCTATTAATGAAGTTGAGATTTTTCTACCGGAGAAAAGATTTTCATCAAATAGAGTGTCTGATAAGTTTGGATAGCATAGAAAAAAAAACTGGCTCAACTTAATACTTTCAGCTTGAAGTGCTCTTAGCACTGGCTTAGTTGTTGAACGCAGCAATCTGTTAAATTCAGCAAAATCAGAGGCGATTAGGTATACTAGTACATAACACCGACCATATCGGTTCTTACAAACATTTGCAGTTCATATAGATTTGTAGAAATTTACTTATGGTATTGTATGTTCATTTAATTGATTTTATTGATATACGCTGACAAATGTAAAGTAAATCAATAATATTTACATACTTAGTTAAATTTTAAAATGGGAGATATTGACAACACGAAATTCTTTCCCTGGCGCATTTAATATTTCCATAACTACCCTTAGAGCCTAGAATTTAATAGCGACCTTAATAAAAAGTTATGCGCCTGCCGTAACTCGGGGAATAGGAGGGCTTTTGGGATGATTTTTACCACGTAAGTACTGTCTAAATCGTACCTTGTCTAGCGGGTTGTACAATACTGTTATCACTATCGACAAATGTCCTTCAGTAAAATCCGTTGGAAGAAAAATGAGAAAACTTTATATTCAACGCTCGTAGGAAGCAATGATAAGCGTGGTTTTATTTCTAGATAGGGTAAACAGGCGGAAAGACACAAATTTAGATTTTATTCCGTGGAAAATTGCTGTGTATTGTATGAATTTAGATGGAAACCATAAATATTTGTGATTTATAATTGGTACTGAAATTGCCTCGGTTAAAAATAGATAAATGTGTATAAATTTTTTGATGACATTATTATGTTATGTGAATCTACTTACATTTTTCTATTGAACATAGATCTTCCTCTATAAGAAGTCGATGCCCCCATAACTGGTCCATTGTGATGTGGTCGAGATTTATTGACAATACGTAGGGGTCGAGAATCTACGATTATTACTTATAGGGATAATATGATATCTGATGGATGGCAACTAATGGGGGTAATGGGTGATCCATATACATATAATATACATATGAACGTTTGACAGCATTTATACAAACAACAACATATGATGTA
>DWEI01004808.1:0-11333 GCA_018245875.1 Mysoria ambigua
ACACACACACACACACACACACATTACATAGAAACGATTGAATATGGTCGCCAAATATATACGAATATATTGATTTAAATGTAGCAGCTAACCTGTAATCCCTAAAGGCGTACGCTTACCAGTTACGTCTAGGTCCCACCACGGAGCAGGTGGAGAGTCTACTGACGCCCCCGGACACTGCGAACCACTGCCTTCCTGGTAGATAAAGAAACAGTGCTCGCGTCAGGAGAGCTCGATCGGCGGCCGCGCTTGCATGCTCGCTACTGACGAGGCAGCCGATAGTGGCATAAAGTTTATGACCGTCATACACTTTTGGCATATCACGATATGTGTCATTTGCGGTCTCACATGTTCTTTGTATGTAAAATGTTTCTATGTAAAATGATCGGTCAAGTCTTTCCTGAATTATAGAGAGAAATGCAGATAGACAGAACATTTAAAAAATTTCGAATTTAGGTCAATAAGTCATATCTAATACATTTAAAGTAGAACAAAACAATCTGAACGCTAACCCCCTCGCTCTGACCGTCCTGGTATTCAAAGTGGTTCTTGACACTAACAGCTGCGGGGTGCTGAGGCTTTGGTTTGAATGCAGCACAAATTATACGAGTAATCGTTATACATCTGGGTGTGTCATGATCTAAATAATAAATAATTACGTAACAGGCCTGAGCCTGTAACCCCCGAAGAGGTAAGCAAAGGAACATCTGCGGTTCACCGGTTACGTTTACGTCCCGCTATGGAATAGGTGGTGAACCTATTGCCTTACATCGGGCACATATACAGACTCTGAGCCAAATCTACTACCTAGTAGCAAATCCAAATTTAAAAAACTAATAATGCCCGACCCGGGAATCGAACCCAGGACTCATATCAGTGTGTTAGCATAACTTAGCCTATGTTAGTATTACATTATAAAATTAATTTAAATTAAATTAAAATTACAATAACCATTAGAAATATTAGAAGCAGATAAGTAAGTATCGTCAGTTTTGTACGAAAATTTAAAGTACTCCTTGTAACTATACATATGTTTATTTGTAGATGTGGTCATCGTAAGTAACGATTATTTATAAAGGGTAACAACATTTGAACTTCGCTTTTGTCGGAAAAAGATTTAAGTTACAATGAACTTCAAACCAAACGAGTTTTACTTTAAAACGGCACATAATTCCGGCAATCCAAGAGTGCATGCCAGAAATGTAAACTTCAAATTGTCGGTAAACAGACTAAAAGCTAAATCAGCTACAAATATATTTTTGACAGTTTTAACTCTATACAGAGTGTAAAAAAACAATTCACGGGTGATGAAAACATCATTGTAAGTGTTGAATTACACGTTATTCATGTAATTGCATTTTGCGAACGGCCGCATGCATGCATGTGCATATATTGAAGGACGACACCGTAATTCTACTCTTGTGCGAGCGGCTCTCCGTCGTGTCAGCGCGACCGCTGTTTCTATGCGGCGTGCGACTGTTGCGCACTCGTTGTCGGTGGCGAGACGCTAAGCGTGCAGTCACACTGACAACATGCGACACAAGCTGCTAGATGTTCTAGTCACGGCTGGGAGTATGGAACTGTGCCCGGTGTGTGGCAACAGGCTCACCACCTATCCCACAGTGGAAGAAAAGAATTATATTACTGGTGAAATGTGGGAGTGTACTACACTTCTCTGTCTACCTCTTCGGGTATTACCGGGACATGGTAACCTATGTCTTAATAAAATAATAAGTTAGATACTTAAAACATTTATCGTAATTCCCGAATTTTCCCGTTTCCTAATTCCCGAAGTATTTATACAAATTGTCATAGTTCTTGCCATGTTTCTGTTTCTATATAAGCAAAAACATTAATCCTTTAAACGGCATTTGTATTATTGTACCCTTTTTATTTAAAGACACACCATATTCGAAGGTTTAGGACAATATAAAATTACTGGCATATGAGGTTAGCCTTAGATTTATCGAATGAAAATGATATGGAAACTTCGATATAAACATTACATTTAGCGACAAAAAATAGGTACCTATAAATTAGTGTTATGAAATATATACATATGTTTATTCGATTTTTATATTATATAAATATTTCTGCTGATAAGCGACGAAGCAGCAACAGCTACATTTGTATTAGTTTATTGTTATCACGGGCACAATGAGTGCAATACCAGGGATATATCAGAATAGAGATATGAAGAGAGTGAGACTTAGCATGACGATGTAAGACAAAGAATAGGGATTGTCAATGAAGAATATGCGGTCTGATGTAGATTTTATAAAATAACAAACAATATTAGGTTAGGTTATAAAACCCCCTACCAACCGAAGGTGCATGAGCGCACGGACGTGAACACCGTGGTAGGCATTATTGTGCTCAGTTTTCAATTTCTATGAACAGCGCGATCGCGTTATTAATACTTTGTGCATAGAGCAACTAAATGTTACCACGCTCGTATTGGGACGGAATTAGAATTATAACTCCGCTATTATTGTAACTTTATTAAATCCCATGATTAAATCATATGATAATATTAATTATTAATATAGTAACTCTATAATCAATGAAAACTGACAAAGTATTTTTTATGTAACTTAAGCTTACTATGACGTATTAAATAAGCAATTATGTTACATAAACAATTATGGAATATTAAAGCCTTTTTTCAATGCGTTTTACGTAATATAAAATATTCAAACAGTTCATTATATGTATAATTTAGGCTTTGGAAGTTTTGTTGAGCTTTAACAGAACATAATGTGCAATAAAAGGTGCCAAGTAACGACAGGACAGTCTACTAGAAGCCTGAAATGAGGGATCACGTAGTTAAATACTTACATATACCAAAGGTTTTGATTTTGTGCCGGGAACGTCAATGATAAACGTTTCACAGGAAATTCGAAACCGTCAGGTGCGCCCAACTGCGGCCCGTCATTATTATTGTAATTTTGAAACTTACAGTAACTCCAGTAGTTTATATATTTAGTTATTGTAACTATACTCTGTGTAGCACTAGTTATATATCACGACAAATAATACACACAGTTATATTTAGTCACATTTCCACGTGGTGATTCTGTAGAGGATTGGTCAATGCAATCTTCTTAGTTGTGATTTATTGCTCAACTTTTTAAACCTTTTTCAGGCGCTATAGGATACGCTCATATCTAACATTATTAAGTCACGGGGACTTTTTGATATTATTTATATTGCTTTTAATATTATGTGCAGTAGGCTGTTGTTAAAAGTTATTTCAAAGCGTATCACAAAACGTTTTTTTTTTATTGCAACAAGTGGTTATAGGTTTTATTGTCGAATAAAAATGCATGCGAACGAAATAGACAAAAACTCTGCAATCATGAAAAATAAATTTGCTTCTAATATTGATTGCAATTACTGCAGTTTATCATCACGCCCGTAATTCTCGAAGAGGTGGGCAGAGGAATGTAGTGCATTCCCACGTTTCACCAGTTACGTTTAAGTCCCACTAAGGAGTAGGTGGTATGTCTATTATCATATACGGGGCACAAATCTAGATTCCGAGTCACTATTAACAGTTATAAGCTAAAAAGACCCACTAAAAACCCTCTCGCGAACCTGGTATCGAACAGCAGTACCTTTCGATCGCCCGTCGCTCTTGCAACGAGGATATCCATTATTATGTTCATATTCTGTGTAACCACAATTGTTTGATCTACAGAATGTAATAAACTAAGCAGGTTATAAAATAAATATAATGTGTACAAATACGGAATGCATTAGTGTCATTAAACAATATACTTTTTTATATACGTTTCATAGCACGGTGATTTGAAAAGCTCTCCAGTAGCGTTAGTTTTATAAACTCTTGTCCTGGCGCCAGGTATGTAATGAGATCCATGTAGTAAGCAGAGACGAATTTCCAGTAAATATATTTATTACAGGAGCTGTTAAATATAAAAGATGCTTCTTTACTTTTGGCACAGGTTAAAATTGTTTGTAGTTGTTAAGTACTAGATAGCGGTGACTGTCATCAAATCAACTTATGTTTTAATTGATGCCTAAACTTACGTGGTGTGATATTTAAACTGTACGTGGTAGAGAACGAATGTTTTTTGAGACTTCCGAAAACTGTCTGTAGTTTTCATATAACATTATTCTTGCCACATCGTAACTTTCACCACCAACTTCATTGAAGAGCAAGAAGAATCTAAATAAAGAGTGGTTCTCAAAGTGTAACATTGTTTCTGTGCGTATAGTTATGTTGGAACCCGGAACGGGCTGCATCTGCGTGGTATCGAGGCGCCGGCGCCGGGAGTACTAATTAATACCTCGCCGAAGTATCGACCACTATATTTTGTGCCCTGGTAGTAGCGTGCACTTCACCCTCGAATAAAACTTACCGAATTGATGTTATACGGGCTTGAAAGTTTGAAATCATGACAATCTACGCAAACCTTTATAACTATTCCTATGTTTTTAAATTACGGAGGATAGCCAACCTAATCGAATATACATTAAATATATACAGTGACAATTAGTATAATTTTTGTCCCAAATAACCAAGCTAAACTGTCGCAGTGCGGTAACGTCTAAGGAATATACGTTTACGTGGAGCTTGGCGTTCGTAGGCTCCGAAGCAATTCGCGGATACCTCTCCATTCACAATTTTATTAGGAACTTGCGACGAATATCCACAAAGATAACCGTTTTACGGTTTATCTTGCGATACTTTTTATTGTAATACTTGAAGAGGGACGTTTTCTGTGATGTTGGATAAAGCGTTACTTCGCAGATTAGGCTCCTAATGTACTTGTACATTTGATTTGGTTATTTTTTAAATGAAAAGACATGAAAAACATGTAGGCAGCAGGCACAAATAGCCACTGCTTTTCATGTAGATTATAACCGACGTTGAATGTAACTATAGAAATGGGATCGTTCGTGACAACAATTGTGGTTGGTATCTATGGAGTGTTAATAAGATAATACATGAAATCGTATTCATTTGTAGTAACACCGCACAGTAAGCGACATTGGTCCGGCGAACGTGAGTCAGTACGTCGACAGTTAGCATGAACATCCTCGTCGTGCAGCTGCTCCTAATACTAAGGCGTCCAAACTGAAATATAATAAAACAAGTGTTTATTTTATTTAGTAAAGAGAAATTTAAGAGTTTCAGAACGAAATAAGGCAGACTAAATATAAAAATATTTATTTATTTATTTAGTACTAAAGCATGATTTTCATTTCTGATTTATTTTGTAATTCTTTTTATTAATATGAACTCATAGTCTTAATGAAAAACATTATATTTAAAAAGGTTGCAACATCAGCCCTCGGGGACGACAGGATGGACTGAATCAAACCTACATCTAATTTTAAATAAATTAGATGTATCTTTGATTGTGTTTAAATGGCTTTAAAAATTGCTCTCTTTTTTGTTTTTGGTTTCTTGAGCATTCCATTAACAGATGTGGTATGTCCTCTGCGCTGTTGCAAATAACGCATTTGGAATTTAAAACTTATTAACGTATATTCACGCTTGTAATCTTCGAAAAGATAGGCAGAGTAATGTAGAACACTTCCACGTTTCCCAGGTGGTGGTAAGCCTATTGCCACCGGTCACATCTAGACGCCAGGGCACTACTAGAAAATCTTAATTAGAAAAATTTTATAGTACCTGACCCGGGATTTGATCCCAGGATCTCCTGAGCGGCAGTTGCACTTGCAATCAACACGATCGACGAGGCAATATTAAAAGTTTTTATTGATTGATCTGAAGCGACATAATGAAACTACATTTCTGGAATCCGATTTCTTTAACCAATGAATTAGGTTGATTTAATTGTTTAAAGGTGTTTGCTAGCGAGGGCCACCGGTCCGTGGCTAACATTCTGAGAGGACTCGTATACGTTAGGGGGTGGACGTTAATACCGATGATTGCATAGTGTGTTCAATGCTCGTGTTTATTCATATTGTTCACTGGCTCGCTGGTTAGTGACCTTAGAACTAAATCGAAGTCGATACCCAGAATAAATATTTGTATGATAGGCAAAAGAGTTTGTTTTGTGGCTGTGTATTAAACATGTATTTGAATATATGTAATGAATTAAGGATATGAATAAATAAATATATATATCACTTTGTACATATGTAGTTAATCAATCCTCTGTACTTTGTACTTAGTACTTAGTACTTTAGTGGTGATATCCTAAAATGTTAGTATTATGACGTTATAATGATATTAGTTTATTAGGTGTGCATAAAAGATATTTTGCTATTATAACCATTTAGAAGCCCTGCCGAGGCGGCGGTGCCGTGTCAGCAGTACTCCGGTGGCTGGCCGCTGGTCGCTGCACACATTCTTGCGGCGCCCCGCGCTCGGTCCAGGTGAGTTCTTTGTACACACTCGGAATATATAATAAATCACAGTGATTCAATATTATTTAAGACTCTCTTTTTATTTAAATTAAATTAAGCCATCATTTTTTGCTAACATTCACGGTATTTTATAACTTTAATAAACTGTTGTTATTATTTTTATGTTATTTTAATAATTTTTGATAGCCCAAAATATGGCTGTATATACATAAACTAATAGACTAAATAATATCCTACTATAGTATATTCAAATAATATATAAACTTATTCATTTATTTATAATACAGGTATGAATACTTGGAGGGAGGGAGTAAGACGCTGCGCATGCAGCCGCAGGTGGAATCAAGTAAGTAACATTAAGCGAAATTGTTACAATTAGCGGAACATATTAAAATTAGTTATTTATACATTTTGACTTTAAAATAATTAAATGTTGCATGTTATAGAAAAACTATAAAATGTTTATTTTTTATTTAATTATATGCTTATATAACTAATTCTGTTTAAAAGTTGTTAAAGTTGAAAACAGTATCATCAAATATAGACAATATTTGAGATTTTTGTTTTGAACTTTTAAATTCTTCTTAATTTTCTCGACCACAAAAATGGGGCCAAAATAAAAAAGTTCAGTAAATGAATCATCATTTACTGAACTTTTTTTTATTTAGTTTGTATTGGATATTACATTACATGTTAGGGATAATTTTATCAAACATAACAAGATATATAACTATTATTTTTGTAATATGCGTATATATGTACATGTTTTTATTAATATTACTTAGTCGTTTCTATACATTGTAAGTAAGGGTGAAAGATAAGAAGATCTTTCTCTACATTTAAAACGAATCAGTGTGAAATCTCCCCCATACAACAGCAGTAAGTGCAATGCATGACGCCACAGACGCGAGTGGGCGTTGGGCGCGGGCCAATGCTTCATATGGACAGGATATAACTTAGAGATATAATGTCGATTGCGAATCAAAGCTTTTGTTATTTTTAATCAAAGCTTTTAGATTTTGTAAAAAAAAAATATTTATGTTATACTGTGTTTATGTGCGATTAATTATCCCGTTTTAACCGTTGTAATTTCGAATATGTGATACAATTCTTTCTATAAAATGTATCAGAGCAACCTCGCTGCGATATAAAAAGAAAGAAGAGAAGCGGAAAGATGGAAGAAAGAAGAGTATATGAGAACGACGAAGGGGTTCAGGGTTGAAATGGCCATTACCTCACAGTCACGTGGTCTCGTTGGTACAACGTGTGATGTGACGTAGTGGAAGTCTCGACCCGGCAGTCGACAGAGCGCCGGCAGCTGCGCGGCGGCCACCAGCAGGAGCATACTGCGCAGGATACCACATCGCTGAACATACTTGCTGCAGGAACAATTGCAATATTTTGGCAACATTTCGATAGTTTCATTTTTGTTGCTTATTTAGGTTTTGTTTGTTATTTCTTCAGTTTTAAAAACTGCTTTTCAATTTACATTATATGTTTTATTTTTTAATACTTATAAGGATTAATGAATTTTTATATATATTGTACTGTATAAAAAAAATTAAAATGTAAGTTAAAAGAATAGATAGTATTAGGTTTCAACCTATATAAGTTAACAGCGACAAAGGCTTATTTCATTTTTATTTTATTATACGCATTTTCTAAATTCCATGCGTGCCTATTAAGACAATTTTCCTACTGAAAAAAGTGTATTAGGTTAAGAAGACTTCATAATGTAAGCTATGTTATCTGTTTTGGAATAAACAATAATACCACACTAAATAATGAAAGTGTTACTTGAATTTTACTCTAATTTTTTGTTACTTCATTAAATTACCGGCCATATTTTAATATATATAATCAATGGTAGAGTATGGCATTCAAAATAAGTAAGTATTCATATGGGTTTTGCGTTAATACGAGTAGCTTCACTTTTCTTTCTAGTTTATTATTTTTCAAACTCTACATTTCATGTTGAAGTTTATGAGTTACAAGTAGCGCTATAATGACGAACGGCACCTATACGTGACCAAGTGTAGAATTACGCTCACAGCGATTTTGCATTGTGACATCGAAAAGGATATGTAAGCGATATTCGATACTTTCAAACGACAAGTAAAAAGCATAATATCTCTTGTTCCGTACAACATACGATCTAAATCCCTGTAATAAGGTTTCTACTCGTTTTTAATAACAACTAATTAATAATAATGTCATGTTATTGAATAAGAATTATAGTTTAGTCTTGGTGGGTCTTAATATCTAGCTGATACTAATAACTTATACTGGTTCCAAGAAAATTATTGAGAGAGACAGATTAAAACATATGAACGATTCCACGCGTAATGTTATAGTATGGTTCTCATATTTATTTGTGTGGAGAAGCTTAAATGTAGAGATTCGGGACGCATCAACAGATTTTTTCAATTTGATGATTTCTACATTTTCCTATCTACGTAGATATACTTTTCGTCATATTCGTTTATTAAATATTACTTTGGGTTTTCTATAACCGTATAATAACATACATAAAATTCATATACCTAAGTCCTATGATCGCCTGATATCACATGAGGCACCGGTATCTTCCAATAATTGTCATATCTACTTTTTCTATGTATCTGCTATCTGAGCTTTACGTAAGCTTATGAATTAAATTGTATCGTAAAATATTAATTTCAACTGAATAATTTAATGCGTGTCCACATATAACGGCAGCGTTTATTTAACATTTTAAGTGAAACATTTATAGCCTGTAATGTATAAAATATTTCTAAAATAAACTCAAACAAACAGGCACAGCAAACAAAAGGTATTAAAATGGTTTTTCGATTCGAATTTAAAAGTGAAGATTTCTTGAGCCAGGTGTTATCGTACCATCTTCCCTTACACACGCTTCCACAGCGCTCTGCTAATGGGATGGTCGTGTACAGTCCAACAGCTTCATAAATACACATCGACCACTCGGAAAGAGACTTTTCTCGACTCTTAAATCTATATAAATGAGGTCCCATTGAAATGGTTACTACACACAACGTAGCAATAAATAGTAAAAAAACGCGTGCAGTTGTCTGTTCACAGGGAATCGCATATCAGACGGTATAATAGTGCGTGAAAAATTGAATTAAGCACGCGTAGAGATGTTATCTGGCGTCTATCCGCGTCGGCTGCCAGTGGTCAAGTGAGCGGGGCGAGCCCGCCGGCGCCATCTTGACTTGCGCGTGCGCACATCACAGACACTAGCACTTTACAGGCAAGTACAACTTGTTCTTTAAAAAATTACGGATTATAATTATGTAAGAAAAGTTTGTCGCCTATTAAAATTAAATATGGTATAAATACCAACTCTTCTATGGTATAAAAAGTAGGTCAATGAAGTACGAACGCATCTTAAGTGATTTATTACGCACATTAAGTGATTTATTATATTATTGTATTAGTGTGAAATTTTAATTTTTGACCAAAATTATATTCATAACAATATTTGTCAATATTAGTAACATTAGATCTCATATTACTCAGCGACAACCCGGGAATGTAGTGTATTATACAATACGTACCTCTGACTGCAACTTGCATAGCTTGCACGCCTTCACACCCTCGCATGGAGGACGCAGACGCTTTCAAACAATGGAAAGCATGCGCTATATATAATGTATATGTAACATACAAAAACATACCTCTTCTTTAATGTGTAACATAGTATATATTGACGTAATGAAAGTGGAGCTTTTGTTGTGACGTTTTATACCTAACACTTCTCTAGGGGTTCGTGGGGGACGTATTCTTTCAATTCCCACTACAGTTGTAATTGGCTGTCACTTTCCCTTTTTGAATATATCCAGTTTTTTGAGATTCTGTCAAGTTGAGGCTTTGTGAAGCCTTTCGAGAGCGGCCGGGTGAGAGGTTCTCCAAGTCGATAATTACAAGCTCTACCCGAACCGGAACACGGCGGTACTGTCGCCTTTGTGCGCAGGGTGGCGAGGGTAGCTATTGAAGCGGAACCTACTCTGAGGGCTCCGTTCGAGGGAATTTAGTTAGCTGGTAATATATGACTCGATTTGTAATACGTAGTTCATAGTGGCAATATATGATTATTTGCTGTTATACAATGCCATAATATTATAAAAGATTTTTATAAAAAGCTCACCCGAGGCATTGATTATTTTAGTATTTCGATATATTTAATTAAAGCCCTATACAATTATGAAACGTTATACCAATATATAAAAACGTATGCCTATATTATTTTTTATAACGTGACGTAACTTCACGCCTATTATATTTTATTATTTTATTATTGCGTATCATCACGCATATAATCCCTACAGAGGTAAGCAGAAGAATGTATTACACTCCCATCACCAGCACCATAGGGGTCACCAGATACATTTACATCCCACCATGGTATTAGTGACCTATTGCACATTATAATTATTGCTGGAAACCACATTAACTGTCGTAATATATTAGCAATATTGTATCGTACATTTTAAACTTCCGCAACATAATTGTCCCTACTATAATTGTTCAATCAGACACCTGACCAGCCGCCCACTTCAGCCAGACATTGAGGAACTTATTTGCAAAATACATGTACATACAAATACATACTGTTAATGAGTGGTATTGAAGTAACTTTGTGTGCGGTGTAGACTATTATAATAAACTATTTAACAACATTCCTTACGTAACATTGACTAACTTAGTCGTTACTAGCAGCAAACCCAGAGTCACCCAGTTTGAAAGTTAAAGATATCGAAGATTGATTATCATTTTATCTGTTTCCTTTTATCAGAAATCTTTCAATGTCAAACTTTATCACTCAGTTATGAAATTTTTACGTGGCATCTCCTTTGACAGTTTGATTTTTGAACAGGAAAAATAATTTTTGAAAAAGAAAAATAATAATCTAATAACACAGTAGCTACAGTTGTTGTAAGGTCGCTTCATAATCTGTGACTAGATGT